>CM037853.1:190336948-190437811 GCA_021234595.1 Delia radicum
CAATTAAATTTTTAATAGATATGAATACAACTATAATTGAAAATAATATCAATTAAATAGTTACAAATTATTTTAATTATCAATACAATTTCCTCAATAGGACCGAATAAATTAAACGGTTAACTGAATCAACAAATATTTTAATTGAATCTCAATTTTAGAGTTTTCTGTGTAGATATTTAATTTTTAGTTTGCGCTATCTCAAGCAAGTTTTTGATTATATTTTATGGCAAAGACATCAAAATCTCTTATGAAATGACTTTATTTATGCTTTTTTTTTTGTCGAAAAGCCACTCTAATAATGATAGCCGCCCATGTGCAGGCGATGTTTTCTAATGAAATTTGAAGATTCGAACCATTTAATACTGAAACTAACAGGCATTTCCTATTTGATCCTAGTCAAAAATAATATTTTTATATTAATTTATTAATAACATTGATACTTCCTAACGAATTGTATTAGTTTTTAAATTTGTCAAATCATTTCGATGGGTGGGCTGTAGCCGTCGGCGGCGGCTTGAAAGAAAACCTGTCGGCGGCGGCGGCTAACCGGCTGACGACCGGCGGTTTGCATATCTGCAGTAGATTTTTTGAGAATAGACTTTCTCTTGTATTATACAGAGAAAAGACCAAGAGGTAGATCAGCTAAAAACTAATTTTGCGATAGTGAAAATGATACCAAAATATCTTTTTGGTGATATTATTACCAAAAATTTTGTTTCAATATTACTAACATCAGCTATATAAATATCTTATCTTGCAATTTCTTACAGTATGTAGACCTAGAACAACAGCATTTTTTATTTATTTTTTTTAACATATTCAAGATTAATAGTGTCCGACCGAAGACTTCGGCCAAAAAAACGATATTTGGTCGTTTTTTTTTTGTATTTGGAGACATTGTGGACAAATTTTGATATTCAAAACTTATTTGTTGAGCCGGTTTAATCCGATTTTGAGTTAAAGATTTAAGAAAACGCCGAAGTTTAGCTGTAAAGTTAATTGTTATTGATTGAATTCATTGCTTAACTATGGAATTTTATTTCAATTTGACACTCAAAATTTCATCTAATAAGCCCAATAAACATTTTTCCATTTGTCCATAATGCTTTAAAATACCGAATACTGCCAAAAAAGCATTTTCTGACCGAACTCTTGGGTCGGACACTAAAGACTAATTAAAAAAGTCCCATTACGTTCGAGTAATTTGGGATTTATACACTTCACTTACCCATAAGAAAACTAGTGACTTATTCTGCAGTACAAAATCAGAGCTTCGAAATATTGAATTCAATTTGAGCTTAATTAGCAAAAAATTCATTTAATACAGAGAAGTTTTACTAAACACAAAAATTATGACAAATTTCGTTAATAATTTGATTAAATGGACGAAAACAAATCATTCACACAATCACCCTTTTATTAAATGAATTAAGGAAATTTTGAATCATTCAAAAACGAATTCATTCAAATTAAGAATTCATTCATATTGTTTAAAGCTATTATAAATAAATTCAATAAGAATGCTTTTTTTTTGTAAAATTTCATTCAATTTAGTAAATTGAATTAAAGAGCTAAGCCTTTCCAATCTTTGTACAAATTTAATTTAAAATGCGATTCACTATTTTAAATTATGTGTATAATAAGGTAATTTTTGAGTAATTTTGGCAGCCATCAGTGTAATTTTGAGTTTTTCTTGTGGCAACACTGCTTGCAGCTCAAATAAATGCCAAACATTATATATAAAACCACATACATAGGTAGATACAGTCAGCGAATTTTAAATAGACGCATTAAACTTGATGAATTATTTAACATGGCAATACATTTAATATCATTTTATAAAAATTAGTCATTGATTTAGTTTTAACAATATATGTATGATAACATTTTAAAAAACCTCATTAAAGACAACATAACGTTGCTTTACTGGTAAAATATAAAATTTTGAGCGAAATTTAAGTAGACACACCTCTAAACTTTTAATTTCCGTGTTAAAAGAGTTTCAGAAAAATTAAAGTGTGTGTCATTTTGAGGTATGTGTAGTAAATTCTAGGGAATAAGAATAAAATATTCTTTAGAGGCGAAATTTAAAAGCTGAAACCCAAATCTATACCCTACATGCCCCCAGTGATACACACTTAATATTTTCGAGTCATTAGTACACATCATCCAATTGAATTTTGCTCTAAATTTATTGCTTTACTATATAGAAAAATCACAGTTATTTTAAATGAAGCTATAACTGTTATATCACTAACCAAACAGTTATATTATTTCATACAATATATCTCGTTATATATATAGCTTTGTATGGCACAATATAGAAATATATATAGTTTAGGGACACTCCAAAATTGTCGCCGAAATATGCGGTGTATAGACAAAATTGTCCTCATCTAAAACGCTAGATGTATGAAAAGGCGCGAAAATTTTGGGGACAGTCCCCAAAGTAAGCAAATGTCCCTAAACTATGCGGGGGAATGAATAAATGTCTCTAGAGTATGCGTGTGCATACATATATATATATATATATATATATATATATATATATATATATATGTATCACAGCGCATAGTTTAGAGACATTTATTCGTTCCCCCGCATAGTTTAGTGACATTTGCTTACTTTGGGACTGTCCCCAAAGTTTTCGCGCCTTTTCATACATCTAGCGTTTAAGATGAGTACAATTTTTTCGATACACCGCATATTTCGGGTACAATTTTGGCCATGTCCCTAAAGTATGCGCTACGCATACATATATATATTATATATATATATATTTATATATATATTGTTCTTCTTCGAACAAATTTTATATTGCCCCATATCTAAATGTGTTTCTGTTTACTTATGTTACCATATTTAATCATGTGCCACAAGGAATTTAACTTGTAAGATCAAATTTAATCCAGTACCATATACAATTTTAAATTATATTTTTATACTATATCAATTTAAATTTAATTTTAATTTTAAATTGAAATATTTGAAAATATCTTTGTGGAAACTTAAAAAAACTTGCTGTTGCATTATTTCTTTGGTTTTATTTTAACATTTTCATATAAGTACCACTTATTTAAAACAAGCGGAAATAACATTTTCCCAATATCTATCGCATATTCTTACTTCAAATAAACATTTTATAATATATTTATGAATTCAAATGTTAAATTCAGGTTTTCTTAAATAAACGAAAGTCCCGACGTGGCATAATTTGGATACCTGTAGGACCGCGAGACTTACGTGGCCCAACTACGACCTAGGGCGTACAAACTTGGGTGACCATATACTGGACGATCTCTCGGTAATATCACGTGTGGGATTCGGTGATCTCATACGTTATCTTAACCGAACGGGGTGGGTCTAGTACTCCGGATACTAATTCCTTACGGGTAGTGTGGTCTCTTCAAAACGGAGTCGCTTTTTGACTCTACTTGATGCTCACGAGTAGCGTGAGCTGCCACTTAACCAACCAACCAACCAACCCGACGTTTTGGCATACGATCCCTTGGCTAAAACGAACTATTTCTTGCAGTCCCACAAAAAAAAATTCATATAACTTTACTTTTCTAATACGAACTTTATAAAATTTTGCATTTTCTACCATAATTTTTTTAACTTTGAACAATTTTAAACCAAAAACACACAAATTTTTGATAAAATGTTTCGCAAAACAATTTTTTAAGAAATCAATTGAAAGAATTTCACAATTTTTCAAATAGTTTTAAATTTTGAAGACTGTGGGACACTATAAAAAATGATAAAGATATTTTACCTTGGGTAATGTGAACCATATAGTGTCGGTTGACTTTTTCTTAAAAGAACATTAGTTAGTTAGTTAATTGTTCTTTATTTTCAATTCATTTCCTTTTTTACAAAGTTTAAATGTTTATAATGTAAATAGAACATACGACTTTGACTAATGTCGTCAGTCGGATACAGATAATTTATATTAAATATACAATTATATGGATTATGTTTTATGTTTGATTCATATTAATAGTTAAATCCATCAATAAGCTGTTTCCTATAACCTAATGCATCTATAACAAAAAGATATATATTTTTAAAGTTTTCCTTTGCATTATTTAAAATATTTACTAAATCATTTTCAGTTATGGTGTTTCTTTTAAAATATTGGTAGCGAATTTCACATAGAATTGGACAGATGGCAAAAAAGTGCAAAATATTTTCTGTTTCATTTCTATTACATAAAGAGCATAAGCGGGACCTTTGCGTCTGAAATCTAGTTCCATTTAGTTCAATGAGGTCACACCTGACTTTAAATATATAGCTTACTGCCATCGTATATTATTATTATTTCGAAATATTTTTGTTGCTCCTTGAAGTTGAGTTTTGAATAAAAACGGTTTGTTTCAGTTGTCTGTTGTAAGTTGTTTTCTCTTTCTTTTCTTTTTTGCCCAGATAATATATCAATTCTTAAGCGTTCCCAGTCCTCTCTTGAAAAGCATTCGGAAATTTGTATCGTGCCTACATCACTAGCTAGTTTTTCAATATGTTTGTACCAATACGATTTTCTTTCTCTAGTGAGTTTGGTTAGCTTACTTGCTAGAGTGTATATATAATTATTTTCAATACCAGTTTCCAACATCAAAGCGTATGTTGGGGTAAATGAGGGTAGTTTAAGTATCTTTTTTAAGAAAAAGCGTTGAAGTTTGTCTACTTCTTCAAATAACGAATACCCCATACTTGGGCACCATAAGACGGGATTGCACGACACACTGATTGAAAAAGATTTCATTTTGCCTTCAACCCGATTTCTTTTTTTGATAAAAATTCTTTCCAAGTGGCGTTTATATTGTTTTTTTGCTGATTTATTTCTTATTTCTATATGGTTTCTAAAAGACATTTTAGGAGATAATGTTACTCCAAGATAAGTATATTCATTTGTCACTTTAATAGGCTCCCCCTTAAATAACCATTGTTCACGAGTCTGCCGCCACCATTTCTCAGTACCATCATTTCAGATTTATTTAAATTCAGTTCCAGATTCCAAATTTCGCAATACGTCTCTAGCTTATTAATCATAGATTGCATTGTGTCTATATTATCTGCCAAAATCACTATATCATCAGCATACATTAAAAGTCTGATATTTTCTGTGCCTACAGCAACACCTCCTTCAATAAAATCGTGTAAATCGTTTAGATACACCGAGTAAAGCGTTGGAGATAACACACATCCTTGTTTCACGCCAGATCCCGTTTCAAAATCCTCAGGCAGTTCTTCTCCGTTCCAAACTGACAACTTTGTATGACTGTATATACTTTCTATCATTTTAGACATTTTTGTCGATACGCCAATGCATTGCAATTTATATAAAAGCGACTTTCTCTAGAGTTTGTCAAAGGCTGCTCGAAAGGCATATAATTTATTTTGTTCACTATATTTAAGATGAGCATTGCTGCTAAATTGTATAGATTATCAGCAGTTGAGTACCCTTCCCGGAAACCGGCTTGATATTCCGTTATTATATTATGTTTGTGTAGCCATTGATTAAGCCTAGTATTCAAAATACTCATAAATGTTTTTGCTACTGTATTCACAAACGCTATTCCGCGATAATTATTTGTATTCTCCCCTTTTTTAAAATTGGAAAAATTATACTGTTTGTAAATGTTTCATCCAATTTTGGTGTTTCGTATATAATGTTATAAGAAATTGCTAATTCTTCCAAAAAACTATCAGATGCATTTTAAAGAAATTCGTAACTAACGCGATCTTCTCCACCAGTCTTTATTATTTTTAACAAGATTTATTAGATTTTCTATACCTTTGTAATTTTCGATTTTACTATATTGGCATATTTCTTTGTACTTCTTGTTTTTAAAAAGATAATTTTTCCTGTTTTCTTCTGTGGGATTGTGACGATATTTATGCAAAGCTTTAAAGGAGTTTTCTCTAAAGTTGTGGCATCTGTAATTGAATCATTATTTTCCTTTATAAATTTCTGTTTTCCTGCTTGGTTGTTGCTGTTAGGGTTTGCAGATTTGATAATTTGTATCATATCCGTTAGATCTAAATTATGTTTAGACTGTTTTAATGTGCATATTTCTTGATTACGATTATCTTTATATTCCTCTGTTTTTATATCATCCCATCTAAGTTTTGGAAGCAAATTCATGGATTTATCAACAGTTATAAGTTTGTATAAATTAAATTTCAGAATATTATTGATTACGGAATATTTTTAAATAAATTTATAACTTTAAAGTTCATTCATTTACCACGATAACACATTAACACTTTAACTGTAAATTCCTTCATTTTTGTTTCATATTAAAGATATTTTCCTTAAATTGTCTGTTTTTTTTTAAATATTCATGTCATTTATGCCTTTTTTCGTGCCATTTTATACTTTCTCTGTACACAGAGAAAAAAACATATTTAAATAAATATCTTATATTTTTATGAACATTTTTAAATTATGTATGAATCTTATTAAAGTAAATATGATTCTAGTTAAAATAAACTTCTTCCAATTTAAAATAATATTTCAACATTATAAATGACCTTTCCGCATTTTAAACATAAGTAAAACATATTTAAACTTAATAGAAAACAACTTTGTTTGATTTCAAAGCTGTTTCCATTTACTTTAATGTTGTTTCTACTTGAGTTTCTAATGGTTTTTTTTTTTGGTATATCACATATTGTGATAACTTACAGTAAAATGATTAATTTTACATAAAAATATACATAATGTGCTATTATGTTAACTAAATAATCTAAAGAGTTTAAATGCGTCTATCGCAATTTCGCTGACTGTAAATGCACAGTATATTGGTCATAGCTGGCTATGGGAATAACTACTAAGAAACTTAAAGCGCGTGCCGACCCCCACTGACATATTTGTTATCCAAGTCAAAATGGAAATTAAAGAAACGCGTGAAACATGATATTTCTCAATTAATATAAATCATTTGTTAAAGTCGTGCATGTTTATTTACACTTATTTGTGAAAATACCAGCAAAACAGTAGATTTTTCGCTTATTTGGGCTGTTATTTGAATCGATTAAATGAGCAAAAACAATTTGCTCGATCAAGCAAGAGAGCAGCTTTTAAAATTACTCGATTAATACCATACATACAAATTTATAAAAATTATTTAAAATGTTTTTTTACGTAGTTTTTTGATTATAGAATTAAGAGGCATTCAAAAAATGTTAATACAGGAAACGGATATACGAGTATTAGATTTTTTTGAGGTTTTGGGACATCATAACTTTTCAAAATCTTTTCCCGGTTAAAAATCAACAAATATGCAATTATTTATGAACATGTATGAACTCATTCAAGTGATATGTTTATAAGTGTTCATAAGTGATCATATATATGGACATGTATGATTATATATATTGCCTCAATTTTTTTACTGCACACAGATGAAGATATTTGATTCTTCATACGAATATATAACAATGGTTTATGAACACATATGAATCATGTATGGATGCATGTGGATATGTATAAAGCATGTGTGTTCGTGTATGGATCCATATATGTAGATTTTTAATTACGCAATTTTTCAATTGCTTCTACTTACGGTCGACAGGTAAAAAATCTGATTTTGAGTAATTTTCTTAAAAAAAACAGAATTCATAAGAAATTTGACTCAACCTCTAAAAAGCGATTAAGTTTTCAATTTTGAAAAAAAATTATTAAAATATGATTTTTAACAAACACAATCAAAAAGTATTTTTAGGTTAAAAAAATGCTACAAAAATTTTGTACGCATCGCGGCCAGTTAAAAAGCCGTTAAGTAATGCAACGTTGCGATAGCTTCAACTTGGTAAAGTCGTCCACAATCTTTGTTGAGATAAATTCAAGTCGGCACTGCAAAAAACAGTGTTGGCCTCCACTCCGTAATCTCTGGTAAAGACAACCAGCATCTGAATTAATAACCTACAAGGGATGCATCCCGATTCCGACCCTCAGATAGCAATGAAACTTGGTTATGTTGTAGAGCGGAAAAATAAGTAACAACTTTTTTTTTAGCTGCCCAATCCCATTTTTGGGGGTTAAGACGTTGTGTCAAAAGTGACCCCAATTTTTGTGTTTTGCGAGTTATTCATGGTGGTCCCACAAAATTATATTGCGTATCAAAAATTGGGTATCAAATCAAAGGTATTTTGAAGATCTATTCAGTGGAGCCAAAAATATGGAAAACTTGTCACACCAAAAAATTTCGAGCGAAATTCAAACCCATATTTACCACCTTGAAAGTCGACTGAGCAGGTATGTTTCTTAGCGAATATTTCTTCATTTTGTCTCCTCTATCACATACCCACGATTTTTATAAACACGCTTGTATTGTGTTATGCTTCCAGATATTTTTAAGACTTTACTTATGGTAGATTTTATACTTTTACGCGACACCAATCAGCCACCTGCGAAAAACTGTTCATGCTGTGTAAATAATAATGCGTTTATCTCTTTTTGATAGCTTCAGGTTTCTTCTCCGTACATCTACTTTAATATTTTTAAAATTACGGACAACTTTGTCCGGTAGGTTAATTTCTCTACGATTTCATTGTAAATTTAACATCTTCATAAAGATATTCAGGGCATAACTAGGCTGACCGACCATTCGTACTGATTTGATCCATTTTAAAAAACAGAAGTATACACACAGAAAAAAGTTTTGTAGTTGTAACCGAATTTTTGTGGTTCCACCTACTACCGCTATTATTAAATTTTAATACTATTGTAATATCCGACATTTATTTACAAATTTCGTTTTTTTTGTAACAATTGAATATTTTATATTTATGAAATGTAATATTCTATAAATAGACTCACATGCTTTCAACAAAATTTATTTTATTATTAAAACGGCTCGAAACGGCAACCTCCCGTTTGTCAGGTAATTAATTTACCTCTAGCCTAAACCAAATTTCAGCATTGAACATTTTTTAGTTTCAAATTTAAATATTTGTCTAAAAATAGATTTGTATATACAACATAAATTCGGTTGCCAATCTCTATATTTTTTCAGAGTTAACTCAACTGTAAATAAATTTTATATTATTTTTAAATTATTTTATTAATGAAATAAATTCTTATGCCGCGAACTGGGCTCGACCCGCCGACCTCCTAATTGTCAGGCAATTACTTTACCTTCAGCCTAAACCAAATTTCAACCTTAAAAATTTCAACCTTAAAAATTTTTTTGTTTCAAATTTAAATATGTATCTAAAATATATTTGCGTAAACAACAGAAATTCGGTTGCTATTTCAACATTTTATTAGAAGTTCCAAAACAATAGAAAAACTTTAAGAATAATTTAAGGAAAACTAATATTTTAGATAGAGTGATTGTTTTTTTACATTAGAAACTAACATTCGATTTTAAATGCAAATATTTTACTCAAGTGACAAAATCTGCGATAAGTTGTTGGTATTAAAACTAATGTAGAAGATAATAGTTTTCCAATATTGGTTATAAAGCCAATATTTTGGATGATGTGACATGGAACGGTGGCATATTCCAGGGGTTAGGATTGTGACATGTCACATGGCGCCAATTTCGTCCTATTATTACAAAGACACGTAAGAGTGACAGGTCCGTTCCATATAAAGGGATGGGTACGGTAGCAGTTCTTCTACAGTTCGCATAGATTATAGCCTGAAAAATTAAAAAATCAATCGAGTCCGACCAAAGAGTTCGGTGAAAAAGGAATCCCGACGATTCATGTTTCTGTTGTTTATTAGAAAAAAAACACATTTAATTAAACTATTTTTGTGACTAATAATACATATTAATATGTAACTGTGCTTTACCAAATATTCTTCTTCAGTCCTATGATATGTAACGTAAACCAGCCACGAGGTATTTATTTTCTATATTCACAAGGACCTCAAAATCTTGCAACCTATTTTAACAAACATATGTTAAAATTACCGGTTACTTTGTTAATGATCCGAATGGGAGACCGGTAACTACCACATACATAGTTCCAGAAAAATGGGTTTAAGCAGGCCTTCAAAGGAGAAACTTTTCAAACACTACATCTATATATAAAAATACAATGTTTGTATGTTTGCCCTCTATAGACTCTAAAACTATCCAACCGATTTGGCCCAAACTGGCTTCATTTGAAAGGTTATAGTCCAAATTAGGTTTTCGGCTATATATATTTCAAGTGGGCGTGGCCCCTCCCACATAAATTGAATAACAGCATATATCTTGACAATTGTGATAGAAAGAGTTTTAAAACATTGCAGTATCCCATATGTTACTGATTTTAATAATCAGGAAAAAATGGGCGGGATCGGACCAGTGGGAGTGGCAGCTCCCATACAAAGTAAATATTTAATATCATATATCTACAGTACTATAATAGCCATAGTCTTAAAAATTTGTGCACGTCGATTATTTATTAATGTGAATATTCATGGGAAAAATGGGCGTGATCGGACCAGTGGGCGTGTCAGCTCCCATACAAAGTAAATATTTAATATCATATATCTACAGTTCTATAATAGCCAGTCTTAGAAATTTGTGCACGTTGATTATATTATGAATAGTCATGGGAAAATTGGGCGGGATCATACCAGTGGGCGTGGCAGCTATTATGTGTGTATGTATATAACGTATGGATTCCAAAACGGCTGGGCCGATTTTGATGAAATTTTTAAGGAATCTTCAGAATATTCAGGCGGGTGACACTGTGAAGTCTGATTTTTGATTTTCTGTCTGTGGGTGGAGGGGCGTGGCAAAAATCCAATTTTCATATTGTACCACCAATGACATATACTTTTTTTGCTTTTTTATATTTTTATTTGTTTTTTTTTTGAAAGCCGTTGTCATGTTTTTCAAAACGAGATATCAAACTCTAAATCGGTTATGTAGTTCCGAAGATATTTACAAAAAACCTATGTTAATATTTACAAAAAACCTATGTTAATCTTCAAGCTATGTTACACGAACACCAACAGCCTCATCCGTCTATTCAAAACAGCCCTAGACCAAATGCCGACAGATGAATTTACGGTTGTGATAAGAGCTGACCAGACAGCGGCTGGTGAGCATGAGCGGCGCTTTAATGCACCGGTAATAGGTGACGTAGCAGTTGTTATGGCAGTTGTTTTCAGCTATTCATTTTATATACTTCAGCAAATAAAGGCGATAGAAGGTCAAAGAGGCGTTGGGCTTCCCATGAAATTACAAATTTTAAAATGATTTACTAATGTGAATTTATTTTTTTTAATTATTTATTTGCGTAAAAGAAATCTCTTGATTTAAAGAATTAATTACAATTAAAATTTGAAGGCAAAACAACGTTTGCCTGGTCAGCTAGTTTTTTATAAAATTGTAAAAGTAAAGTAAAGTTTACTATACTTTAGTAAACACATATTAAAAATGTAGGTTTCTAGCCAAAGGGGTTAGGGCAGGTCGTCAAAGGGGAGACTTTGACCTTTTTGACCCTCCCCCAAGGAATTTTCAAAGCGGGCGGTATAGAATGCGTGATGTTGAGTCTGTGAGTTCGTCAGCAACTTAGTCTATTTTAAACCAAGGTTTAACGAGATATTTTCGGAGTTACAATGTTTTTTGCTTTTGTAATTTTTTAAAAGAACCCTTTTAATTATTTTGCATTTTCTATATGGGAGATGAACACCAAGATGGGCAGGGCCCAAGATGGACGTTGCGCACAAAAATTTTTGCTTAAGATATCAACAACCCCATGATTTCTGTCATTGTTGTTGTTTGTATAGCGCAGTTTTCTATGCATACTCGAAGATAAAATATCGGCTAGTCTTTCTACTGCAAAGACCGAAATAATTTTTTTGTTCGAAGAGCTCATAAACATAATTTTGTTGAGTCATTTAATCTATCCGAATTTGCGATTTCGCGCAGATATATATAGCTATCATTATATATATATTTATTTATCGCATGGCGGTATTCTAAAACAATTTTTTGATAATTTGGTTTTGTACCAGTTTTTAGTAACTCTCAAAAAATTACTCAAAATTCTTAAGATGGTCATGTGTTTCTTTTTCTAATGTGTTTAAAGTTGAACTTGAAAATTTAAAATTAAATATGGTAACGAGCCAGGCGCAAAAAGAAGCTTTTTAACATTAACTGAAGTCAAAAAGCTGCATTATTATTTCCCCAGAATATATTGCAGATTCGAAAGGTAAAAAACGTGGTCGTTAAGAAAAACAGACAAAGTCTCAGGTTAAAAAGTTAATTAAAGAACCAAAACAAAAAAACAACCAATGCACTGTGGGTACAAATGTTGTCAAAGTGATGCTTAATTGAAATTTAGAAATCAAGTTTCTATAATTAAATTTGGTAACGGGGTAACGGGTAAAAAAAAAATCTGCATCACTAGTTGTCAAAAATCAATCAACTAAGTTGTTTACTTTTTTTTTGCAGTGAGTTTTCAACGTTAGGAAGCTCTTTTCTCTATTAAATCTTAAAAAAAAAACTTTTATGATGGAACCAAAAGTATTACATTATGAACAGTTAGCTGCTCCCTCATTCTCGAAACATGATTTAATTTTATTTTTTATAATTTTACAATTGTAAATCATGTTAAAACATACAGTTTTCGAGACTTCAACAATATTAATAGTGTGGATCTGGAACGAAATCTTAATAACATTATGTGGAATTAAATCTTCTACTTACCAACGGTTGATGAACAGCTCAATTTTTTGAATGCTTCAATATCGGAAGCTTATAACAATCAAGTACCATTTAAAATTAAAACAATTAGAGAGAGGGCAAAGCCATGGTTTACTAATGAAACCAAATTGTTAATAGAACAGCGAGATAGGATGTACCATATGTGGAGACGTTATAAGACTCCCGAATTAAAACATGAATACCGATTGACTAGAAAAGCTGTTGTTTCAAAGATAAAACACGATAAATCAACTTATTATTTTGACAAATTTAATACAGCAGTTGATAGAAAAAAACCACTTGGAAGTAAATATGTGATATTGATGTCGGTAAGACAGCTGATCATACGATAATGTCTGATGTTGATTCGGTTAATGAAAATTTAATTAATATTCCCATGCCAACTGTTCAGCCTGATTTTTACGACCATATCTCACCCTGTGACACTTTTGAATTTAATTGCCAATGCCTAAATGTAGTCGATGTTGCTGAATGTTTCAAAGCAGTGAAGTCTAATTCAATAGGCCTCGATGATATAAACCCTAAATTTGTTTAAAGTAATCTTGCCATGGATAATTCGGTACATACCTTTACAACTCAATAATTACCACCAAAGTTATTCCTATGGAATGGAAATATGCCAAATTGTTCCGGTATGCCAATGATCTTCCACAACAACTGCTGATAACGTTCAGCCCCAAGGAGTCAATCACTACAAAAACTCAGGAATTAAATTACGATCTCGATAAAATTTACACATGGGCTTCGGTGAATGGTTTACGACTTAATCCCAACAAATCAAAGTGCATGATAATAAAGAAAAAACATGTAAAAGTTTGTGATCAAATAAATATTTTTATTAGCGGTTCAAGAATTGAAATTGTAGGCACTGCTAAGAACTTGGGTGTTACATCAGATCATATTAACCACGCTAGTGGTAGGACATATAGTATGTTGCGAAATCTGTGTACCACACAACACTTTACTCCTTAAAAAGTTAAAATCCTGTTGACAAAAACCTATCTAATACCAACACTCACATATTCTTCGGAAATTTTTACAGCTTGCAACTCTAAGGATATGAGAAAATTTACTACAACCTACAACAACATTATACGTCACGTTTTTAATTTGAAAAAATTTGATCATATAACCCAGTATTCTTGTCGTTTATTCAACATGTCATTTCTCAACTACCTAAAGTTCAAAAACGTTATTTTTATTCACAAAATTATTATGACAAAGGAGACAAAATATCTTTTTTGATCGATTACAGTTTTCAACATCTCCAAGAGGCAAAGGTGTAACTCAATTTTGGCATCGTGACCACGCTTCCAAATGTAAATTTTTCATATTTACAATACATCTCTGGAACCATCTTCCGAATAATTTGCAAACAACTATCAACGCAATAAGATTTCGGAAATTACTTGTTGAATATTTACATAAATTGTACATCTACATTTATATAAAACTAATTTTGTTTTTTAATGATGTTTTCTTTAATAATCATATTATTTTTATATTTATATTTTTATTTTTTATTCAATATTAGACATATTATTATTGTATAAATAGTCTGATTCTAATACTGTAAAAAATACAAAAAAATGCAAATACCAACAACGTCAGGTATTTTAGTATATAGTAAATACTTTTTTTTAAAAGACTATGTGTAAATATTTTTAATAATTTTTTAAAAAAATTTCTAAAATTGTGACATTTTCTACATTTCTGCACTTATTAAGTTAGTTATAAAGGGTGTTTTTTATAGAGGTATAAAACTTTGAAATGGAATAAAACAAAGATGATTTTTTTTTAATTGACATGCAATTTACTTTATTCAAAAGATAATCTCCTGGCATTCTTATTTAAATTTGTGGCTGTATATTAACAATAACGCTGCGAATGTTGTCCTCCAAGTGTTCAATCGATTCGGGCTTATCGGCGTAGACTAGCGACTTTACATATCCCCACAGAAAACAGTCCGATTCACGTAGGGTGTCCAGACGTCACGCTTTTGGCGTGATTGTTACACTTTTGAAATCTTCCTGGCGTGTCACGCTTTATTTTCAAAAATCACGCCAGATACAACGCTAGAGCTAGACGAGATGGATCAAAATTTTATAATTATATTTTTTAATCACCGTTCAAACAGAAACAATTTCTAAAATGTTGTTAGTTAATTTATATACAATGATTTAGCTGTCGCGTCGAGTATGCTAGCGTTAAATCGCGTCGTTTCTGTCCAAGCGGTAACGTCCCTACAAGAACAGTGTCGGTCATTTGATAGGTAAAATGACTGTCACTGACGGCTAAATCAAAATAAAAAATGCTAAATTTAACTGCAAAAATGCTAAAATGGTCACACTGGTTCTCTCTTCTTTTCGCTCGATTCATTGCTCAGTTGGCAGTTCCCCTCGTAATTTTTTTCATTTGTTGTGAAAATTAGAATGCAGGCAGTGCTGTGTTGATTGGTTTTAAGTGTTTTTATTAAGATCTTTAAATCTTGTGCTTTATTTATCGAAATGGACATCAAAAAGTGAGTTTTTAACTTATATTTAATTATTTAATTGGTAACAAAATGCAATTTTAAACTTTTTACTTAAATGTATTTTAAAAATATAAATCCGAATTCGCAACCGCAAGCGCAACATGCACAAACAGAAAAAACTTTGCCAACTACCAGTACAGTAATCGAAATAATGCAAGATCCTCCTGAAGATTTAGAGAACCGTGAAATGGCTGTGGATGTTAGTGATGAGGACGACGATCAGGTATTTTTTTACCAATAATTTACTTAAATTTTTTTAAATGTAAATAAAATTTAGATTGAAATACCGTCTACTTCCAAAAAACAAAAAATGCAATCATCATCTGACAAAAAATTTGGCAGAACGTTTAAATTTAAAACGTTTAGTTAAATACAATGTACAATGGGAGAAAAAAGTTCCATTGGTTTAATAGTTGTCAAGAAGAAAATGCTGCAAAATGTAAAATTTGCAACACAACATTCAAAATTGGCCATAGTGGGAGAATATGACGTTAAAAAACATTCTAAGACTCAGCAACATCTAAAAAATGTTAACGATTCCGCAGCTTCAATTTTATCATTTTTGCCTGTTGAAAAATCATCCGATGAACTGAAGGTGATCGCTGCCGAAACTGCTTTTATTTTCCATGTAGTTAAGCACTCCCAATCCTAAAATTCAGCGGATTGTGCCGAAAAATTATTTTTCACTCTATTTGGCTACTCGAACACCGCTAAAATGTATAGTTGTGGCAAAACAAAGTACCAGCGCCTGATCGCAAAAACTGATTTTAAGAGAAATTCAAGAAGCAAAGTACTTTTCCGTGAGCACCGACGCTTCCAATAAAGGCAATATAAAAACGTTTCCTTTGATCGTGCGGTTCTTTGATAAGACTCTTGGTACAAAATCAGCTCTTCTGAGTTTCTACTCGCTGGAAGATGAGACATCTATAACAATCTTGGGCACAAAGAGAAATGAGAATGTATTAGTTATTTTACAAAAAAAATTACTATTGCACTGAGCAAAATCACTTGGTTTTGTTAGTTTTTTTTTTTTTTTGTTTGTTTACATTGTTGTATTGTTTTACTATTTATGTCCTTACGTGATAAATTTCAGCTATGAGGCGAATAAAAAAAATAAATATACATAAGAGGAAATTAATAGGTAATAAAAAAATGTTCTTTAAGAAAATAGGCACATGAGTTCTTTGCCAATAATGTACTGGGCAAACAAATATATATAATAATGTTATAAATATAGCTTAATAAATTAAAAAAAACAAAAAGCAAAAAAAAATATTTTATATTAATTCTTATAAAATACAACAAAATTCAAAATATCTGCGTTGTAATTGTTTTTAATATAAACACTTATAGTTCAGAGATTTTTAAATTTTTAACATATAGATTGTTTTAATACTTTAGGGTTTGTGTGTTAAAATTAAGTTATGAATGAATAAATAAATCAAGATATATTCAAGCTAAATAAAAATGCGTTTTCAAAACCAAAATCCCACATAATGAATGAAAAAAATACAACTAAAAAAAAATTACAGTACGCTTGGCTTTATTAATAAAAATATCATTGGTTGTTGTCCAATATTACCTGTGTACTTATTTTATTAAACAAAGCGACATAACCCTACTCCATCCAATGCTAGCAAGCAACTAACAATTTTTTTTTGGTTTTTTTCGGTTTCTCTTTTTATTTTTATTTACGTTCGGGTTGTGTGTGTGTGAAAAACGATTAGTCTTCGTTGTTTCAACAAGTGTTTGCGCGTCACTGATCTATAAAAATAGCCAAATCACTCGTTTCCAAAATTGAATTCCATGGCTTATCAACTGAATTCATTTCATCATATTGCGCTGATAACGCTAATGTTAATTTTGCCAAAAATCAGAGTGTTTATACAGAGTTAAAAAACAAAATGTTAACATAGTTCCTGTTGGGTGTAACTGTCATATTCTCTCCAACACTTTGAAGAAGGGAATATGTGCATTAAAGTGGACGTGGATGTGATAACTATAAACATATTTAACGAATTCAGTTCTTCAACTAAATGCACAACAGAACTTAAAGAATTTGTTGATTGGCTTGAAGTGGAATAGTCTACCCTGCGATTGAAAGACTCATAAAAAACTTTGAGCCATTGAAAGCATATTTCCTTTCTAAAAGTAATGTGGCGCATTCCATTACACGTTTTTTCGAAGATGAACTTTCTATGGCTTATTTAGGATTTGTAATGAACATTTGTACAATATTTCAACCAGCCATAAAATTTCTAGAAAAAGATAGTGGAGTTATATTAGAAACTTTTGATATAATGGTAAATAATTTGTTGTTACTTAATATAAGTTTTTATTGCTTTGCTTGTTTTTATTTTAGGAAAATGTTCGTCAAGCCCTTAACGAAAGAGTTGAAAATCCATTCTTCGGTGCAATTGCACGATCCAACTTGCTCAAATGTAGCAACGGAGATGCAGTTACACGATTTAAGATAGAAGCGTTGAATTGCTTGCGAACATCAATTTCTTATTTAGAAAAATGGTTTAATTTCGATGAAAACTGCTTCAAAGATTTTAGATCACTAAAATTGAATAGTACTGCGGCTCCCACACTGGAAAAATTCAATAATATTGTATCAAAATATAAAATACCTGATGTAGATATTGATGCGATGTTCGAAGAATGTATAAAATTAAAAAGATTTTGGGCAGTTTCAATTGACGCTTACTAAGAAAAAGATTGTAGCGAAGAAATATGGCTCAAATTCTTTCAACAATTTCCGGAGTCAAAAAATATTTTAAGAGTATAAGTTGTATTCTATTCAATTCCACATGCCAATGCATCTTTCGAAAGAATTTTAGTAGATAGGAAATGGGGGCCTTTGTAACGAAAAGCAGTGCAGGTCGGCAGAGGCTGAAAATGCATTGGGGACTTTGTAATGAAAAAGCAGCGCAGTCGGCATGATGATTTGGCTTGGTGAAAAAAAAAAAAAAAAAAAATTTGAAAAAATAAATTTAAAAAAAAATTTCAAAAATTTAAAAAATAAAAATTTAAAAAAATTTAAAAAAAAATTTAAAAAAATAAATTTAAAAAAAAAAATTTTCAAAAATTTAAAAAATAAAATTTAAAAAAAAAATTCAAAAAAATTTAAAAAAACAATTTTCAAAAAATTTAAAAAAAATAATTAAAAAAAAAAAAAAATTTCAAAAAAATTTAAAAAATAATTTAAAAAAAAAATTTCAAAAAAGTTAAAAAATAAATTTAAAAAAAAAATTTCAAAAAATTTTAAAAAAATAAATTTAAAAAAAAAAAAAAATTTCAAAAAATTTAAAAAATAAAATTTAAAAAAAATTTCAAAAAATTTAAAAAAAATAAATTTAAAAAAAAATTTTCAAAAATTTAAAAAATAAAATTTAAAAAAAAATTTAAAAAAAATTTTCAAAAAATTTAAAAAATAAATTTAAAAAAAAATTTCAAGAAATTTAAAAAAATAAATTTAAAAAAAAAAAAAAAAATTCAAAAAATTTAAAAATAAATTAAAAAAAATAATTTCAAAAAATTTGTGCAGTGAAAAAAAATAAATTTAAAAAAATTTGCGCAGTGAAAAAAATAAATTCAAAAAAAATTTAGGCAGTGAAAAAAATAAATTTAAAAAAATTTGCGCAGTGAAAAAATAAATTTAAATGAAAAAGTGGAATTTCTGACTCAGTGAAAAAAGATAAATTTTCATAAACATCTGGCCCAGTAAAAATTCTGTGTGTGGAGAATATTTTTATTACACAATTATGTTTTACCGACGGCTTTTCACAATTTTACATCTATGAAAAAAAGAAGAATTTTCTGCCCCAGTTTTTTCACTGGGATGATGGGATTATGGGCATAGAAAATTCTTTGTGTTTACATTATGAAAATATTTTTGAGAAGAATTTGTACACAATATAATCAAATTAGTGTAATATTTAAAATATGTGGATGACAGTATTATGTCAAGTGTTTTAGGTGACATAGTAAAATTTGTCTAATATTTAAAATGTGTTTACATTATGAAAATATTTTTGAGAAGAATTTGTACACAATATAATCAAATTAGTGTCGCGTTGATATACATGTAAAATTAATTATAGATCGTTTTCTCAGCCTACAGACATAATGGCCCATAATCATAGTCAGTCACTAAAGTTGGTTCTATTTAGAAGCAAGTTAAATATTTTAACCTGTTACTAAATGTTTATGAACTATAGTGAATATTAACATCAGCTTTAAGTTGAATGGGCTTTTAGTGGGTGATTGGTAAAATGTTGAAAACTTTTTATACAAACTGGTGTGAATACTTAACAAGTGGCATCTCTGCACAGATGATAGATAAACACGACAAAAAAAGTAAACAAAAACTAAAAAGTTATTTGAAATTGGTTCAATGGAAAATTTAGAAAAGTAATGTAGATCTAACATTTTTACAATAATGGTTCCAATTTTCTATGTCCTCAATAGAACACATTTTTTTTTTTTTATTAACACCACCTTTTTCACAATTTGTAAAACAATTTAAAAAAATTCACTTAATTTATTTCAATTTATTTAATCTTTTTGTTTTGTTTTGATTTTGTCACTTTTTTCAAGAGAGATGAAGAGAGAAAGAGAGAGAGTTAAAGTGATGTTAATTTTGTTAAAAACAACTTCAGCATGTTTTAAATTTAGAACTGACTTTTGCGGAAAAAGTATGCTTTTTCTCGTCTATAGTAGCTGTAAAGTATACTTTTCAAAAATGATACTTAAAGTATACTTTTTCGATGACTATGATTATGGGCCAATGTGTCAAGTGTTTTAGGTGACATAGTAAAATTTGTCTAATATTTAAATTGTGTTTACATTATGAGAATATTTTTGAGTGAACAGATCAAATCATGATCAAACACATCTTGTACGTCTCATTGATATACATGTAAAATTTTTTATAGGGATCAGCCTACAGACATAATGTGTCAAGTGTTTTAGGTGACATAGTAAAATTTGGATACTATTTAAAATAATATACAAGACAGTGTATTTTGTATATTTTTCATTTTATTCATTTATTAAACGCTTAGATGTTTATAATACATTTCAATAAAATTAATTATAGATCGTTTTCTCTGTCTATAGACAAAACAGCTACAAGTATCAGGTCCCTCTCTGCAACTATCAATAGACCATGGACAATCAATGAAATGTTCCCCATGTATCGAGTCTAGGCACTCCTTATTTTCAAATTCATCCATTATATTCGTAAAGTTTAATATATAATGGAGATCCTCAAAAGAAATGTGTCCATCATATTCAAGAAGAAAGGTGTCAATTCTCTCTCGTAGTGTTGGATTTAATATCATTGTTTCAAGATTGTTGTTTCTCCTTCGATATAATTTATAATACTAATTATAAAATGTTTAATGTAAAAAGAGGATACTTCAGAAATATACCCCCAAGTTCTCATTATATAAGAGTGAGGGGGTGCAAATATTTCCTATTGAATACACTCTCTCACTCCAACTTGATCAATTGGCTGGGATGGGGGTGGAGTTAACCCATAAGAATGATTTTAATTATTTCCTTTCCTTTTAATAAGTTGAATGTAAGAGCAATCATTCAGTAAAAAGTTGTCAAACAGTAAAGTTATAAAAAATAATACATTGTTTTATTTACATATTAAAATTTTAAATTTCTAAATATGTCATCATCATCATCATCATCATTAATCAATAAATTCAATAGCCTCAACAGTAAGCAAATTCTATATATTAAAGATATGGAGAACTTAAAGTCGTATACGGTGTTGAACGCCCTAAAAATTAAAACTAAATTTGGTGAATGCTTGAGACTAGAAGTGCCAAATAACGTCATATTTCTGCCTACCAGATATAACGCCATGACTGATGAAGAGCTAATAGAATTATCCTCTGGAAATTATCACATTAAAAAAGAAGTTGGTGTAGATGAGAAATCATATCAACTACACCTGGAGCAAATCAATTTACCTAATGAATTTATTATTCTTCAAAATACTGCATATCCAGTATGGAATTAAAATGTAATCAAATGTTATTAAATAAATCAAAAATTATATAATAAAATTAAAAAAAGAAAAATTATTTGTTTTTATTTATTTATTTATTATTAATTTCATTCAAAAATTTTAGACATAAATGTCCACAATTATATAAATTATATTTTTGCTGTTGATTATAATTATATTCTATATTGCTACCTAAATATTTTACTACTTCCAACGGTGGCTGCAAATTTCCAAAACTGTCGAAATATTCTGTTTTTTGATTATTTTTTATAGTATGCTACCCAATGGGTTCCAGGACCATTTGAAGAATCCAAATTAACAATTCCACATTCTTTTCGTCTGGGGCGTTGGGGGAGTGAATCTCTCATAAAAACGCCTCTAAAATATGGAATATGTGTTGCAAATATCCTTAAATCGACATCAGTGAGTGGTCTTTTGAGTAGCATCTTTAGTAGTTTTTTGATGATCTATTAAATACAAGACCATATCCGTTCTTATATGGCTTAAGATATAGTCCTCTTCCCATCGCAATAGCCTCCATTGTTTTATTATGTTTAATAGCCTCCTCTAGTTGTTGCTTAGCATTTTTTGCAGTGTTAATTGCTTTAGCAATAGCTGCGCCACCAGAAGATAGACCACCTAAGGCTCCGAGTGCAGTAAGAATTGGTACTAAAGGCAAGAAACCTCCAATTTTGGGAACATTAATTATGCGAGGTATTACTACTTGAGATTTTTTTCCTTTTAACGATTTATTGATAACTCTCCGTGCAATTTTAACAGTATCATTTATATCTCTGGGCTTTTCCTTCTTTAAACTTCTTGTAGCCATTCTTATTGCAGCCTTAAAAATTTCCTTTCCTCTCTTATCTTTCCCCTTTAATCCCATTCCGAATTTAACTTTTGCTTTCATTGCGTTGCTTACGAGATATGCGTTAGTTTTCTCGCCAATACTACTATCCTCGGCTAAAACTCTTTCCCAAGCACGATTTTCAAGTATTTTATCAGCTTGATGTCGTTTATTAATATCCTTGTTTTGAGAATACGCTATGTCATGTTCTTTGCAAGCTGCGTCCAAGGGATTTATACCCTTATCACCTCTATTAATCCGTTTTTCTAGTTTGGTGCCTGGTCCACAATATTGATAACCTGGTAAATGTAGTTCAACTGGTAAGGAATCGATAATTCTATCAACCAAACCACTCCCTGAGATAGTCGATGTATGATTAACTGGCTTATTGTAATGAATGACCATTTTATATATCTAGAAAACTAATAAAATAGAAAATTTTAGAATTTAAATTTTAATTATGAAAATGCGCTTGATCAAACAACACGATAATATTATTGTAAGGAATGTAGATTCCTCAACTAGTATTCACGAGAAAAAAAGACATAATGTCTTATTACCCAATTCTATTAGATGTCTTATAGTGGGACCATCCAACTGTGGAAAGACCAATGTAATGATTAGTCTGATTGAAAGTCCAAGTGGCCTTAAATTTGAAAATATATACTTATACTCAAAATCACTCTATCAGTCAAAATATGAATACTTGAAGAGGCTTATATCACCGATAAAAGGAATGGGATATTTCACATTTTCTGATAACGACAGTGTTATACCGCCAGATGAGGCTAAAATAATTCAATTTTTATATTTGATGATGTTGCTTGCGAGAAGCAAAATAATATTCGTAAATATTTTTGTATGGGTCGTCATAAAAATGTGGATTCCTTTTATTTATGTCAAACTTATACCCGAATTCCAAAACATTTAGTACGAGATAATGCAAATATGATTATAATGGTTAAGCAGGATGAAATGAATATGAAGCACATATATAGCGATCACGTTGGAATGGATATGAGCTATAAGAAATTTTATGATATATGTCAAGAATGTTGGAAAGACAAGTATGGATTTTTAATAATAAGCAAAGATGATGATTTAGATGCAGGTCGCTATAGAAAATCGTTTAATATTTTCATTGAAATATAAAAGGATGAATTCATAAATATTAGTTAGTTACGAATAGATCATTGAATCAATTAGATCGATATCAGACCAGCCAGCAGACATCTGATCTGATAAACCAGACCAGCCAGCAGACACCTGATCTGATAAACCAGACCAGCCAGCAGACACCTGATCTGATAAACCAGACCAGCCAGCAGACACCTGATCTGATAAACCAGACCAGCCAGCAGACACCTGATCTGATAAACCAGACCAGCCAGCAGACACCTGATCTGATAATCCAGACCAGTCAGCAGACACCTGATCTGATAAACCAGACCAGCCAGCAGACATCTGATCTTGCCGATACCTAATCATAATTTTAAAACTAATAAACGATGGAAGAAAAAGTTTTGGAAGAATTAGTAAAGACGAGAAATGCTTTGAAAAGGAAATTTCAAAGTATAAAATTTGATGAATCTAACACAACTAAACAACTCAAAGATACATTTAGGCCTATAACGGAACCATTGAAGGAATTTATTGATATTTCTAAAAATACTAATACAATTTCAAAAATTATTAAAGATGAAATTAAAAATGAAATGGCTAATTACTCAAATATTAGCTTTAACAAAGTACCGATGAAATTCGAGTCAAGTACTCCGAAGAAAGAACATATAACTACTAATGGTGAAGATGAGACACTAAAGTCTTTATATAAGACAAATGATGATGAAAATTTCTATTCTCAAGAGGATACAATAGAGAATGATGATATTAATGTTTCAACAAATCCGATAGATTTATCCTGGTTGGGTAAAAAAAATATGTTGGATACTCTATATGGGCCACATAAAAATTCTAGTGGAGAATGGAAATTTGGTAACAGCAATATAAAAATAAATGACGATAAAATTGAGGTAGGAAACCAAATGTGGCTCCTTACACCAGGTCTTTATCAGTTAATGTTTTATTCAAAACCAATGAATTATGATAAAACTGAATTGGAGATTTACAAGAAGATTTTAATTGAAACAAATGCTCATAAAAGCGATTATAAATCCGATGGACAGCTAAAAGGCACCAGAGCATATAAATATCGAAACATTATAAGTAAATTATTTAAAAATGATAAGACAGGAAGTGGTTTAATGAAATTGAATTCAAATAAATCAAATTATATATATTGGAATGATCCAAATGAGTTGGTTGATCGCCTTCGGCTATTGATAGCATCACAAGTCGCTGGTCATAATAATCATAATAATGAAATAGTCTCAATAATTGAAGAATTGCGAGAAGCTGATATTATTATATAAAATCTAATGAATATCTTACAAATTAATTAATAAGTGCATAACATTCAACAAGTTTGGATGTCATATATATTGAAAATTACAATTATGAGAAATTTAATATAAAATAAATAAAATGCTGCCAAAGTGCTTAATTTCATTGTGGATAGCGTTAACATCATTTACTAACAAAACGAGAGGAAATATATTCAAATTATTTTGGAAGAAAAAGACTCACCATCAAAAATTTTCTTATTCATATAAAACAACAGAAATAAAAGAGACATACATATAAAAATCAAAAATGACTACAAAACGAATTCTTGTAAATGAGTTGCATAAACAAGCTCGAAAATATTTTAAACGTCGCAGAGTTGTGATGAAAGGTATAGATGATTTGTGGCAAGCTGATCTGGTTGAAATGGGAAATTATTCTGCACATAATAATGATTTCCGATATCTACTAACAGTTATTGACACATTTTCAAAGTTTGCTTGGGCAGCACCACTTAAATCGAAAAATTCAACAGATGTTGTCAAGGCAATGGAAAATATTTTCACATTAGGTCGTATACCAAAAAACTTGCATACCGATGATGGTAAAGAATTCTTTAATAAACTCTTTAAAAAAATTATTTAAAAGCATAGCATAAATCATTACTCAACGTATAGTGTAATGAAGGCATCTATTGTGGAGAGATTTAATAGAACCTTAAAGGGAATGATGTGGAGAGAATTTAGCTATAATGGATCTTATCATTGGATTGAGCTATATAAAGAATTAGTTGACCGATACAATAAAAAAATTCATCGAACAATCAAAATGGCACCCATTGATGTCAATTCTAAAAATGAAAAATGCTGTTGGATACCGTGTACAATCATCTAAAAATATATAAAATATCAAAGTTTCATGTTGGTGATTATGTACGCATCAGCAAATATAAGCATATTTTTGAAAAGGGATATACCCCCAATTGGACAACAGAAGTTTTCAAAATTAAATCTGTAAGAAATACATATCCTACAACATATATTTTGGAGGATTATCAAGGAAATAATATTGAAGGAGGATTTTATGATGAAGAACTTTCAAAGACTCGCTTTCCTGATACATATCTTGTTGAAAACATTTTAAAAACTAAGGACGATAGAGCATATGTTAAATGGTTAGGTTTCTCAAATCAACACAATTCTTGGATTAATAAAAATGAAATATTATAAGATTCTAGCACTAAGTATAAAAGAGCATACTATTTTATATTTTAATTTAATCATATCGAGATCCTCAATTAGTAAATATCTACAGCACAAGAAAATGGACAAGTTTTTTAAGAGCTCTAAAGTAAAATATGAAAAATTGAAATATTGCAATTATTGTGGCCGTAGTGATCACACAGAAGATAAATGTCAACGTAAAAAGGAGGATAATAAAGCTAATAAATAAGAAACATCCTATGAAATAATTTACAATTTTAATTTTAAGAGTTATATATAAATGTACTGATTATATTTAATATTAAATAAAAAAGATTTATATTGCTTAAGAAATACACATTTTTATTTCATTTATATCACTTACTATTTGACCAGCAAAATGTCAATAACATTAACATTGAGCGGAAGATCATCTGATTTATCAGCAAATTATTTTCCTCGCATAAATTTAAATGAAGACTATGAATGTGCATTGATTGATTTTTATTCATACAACAGCATACCAAATGTTGATGACTATAATAATTTATTTCAAATTGGTAATGATGTTATTAAAGTGCCCATTGGATCATATGAATTGAAAGTTATTGTTAATTTTATAAAAGAGGAATATGAGAAACGTAATGTAGGAAAAGTTATTAATATGAAGGCGAATAATAATACAATGCAAGTTCAAATATTTACTTCCGATGATCCAATATTTTTCAATGGAGAAAATTCAATAGGACGATTGTTAGGTTTTAATAAAAAAATCTAAAAACCTAAGGAGTATCACCTATCTGATTTGCCAGTGAATATTTTTAAAGTAAATCTCTTGCGTATAGAATGTAATATTGTAGTCAACACCTACATAAACAATTCTCATGCACATACATTGCATGAGTTTGCAATTAAAGTTCCACCTGGATATAAAATCAATGAGATACCGAGGAATCTAATTTATTTACCAGTGAACTCCAGAGAGATAAGTTCTATATCTGTACGGATAGTTGATCAATACGGGGATTTAATTAATTTTCGAGGAGAAGAAATAACAATTCGTCTTCATTTAAGACCAAAAATATAATGATAATTTATAATAATAAGGATTCTAATAAAAATACATCCACATTCACAACACAATCAATAGTTAAATCAACTTTATTATCAGATAAAAAAACAAATTTTTCTCAAAGAAGCTTAACACAAACAAATATAAATTTTCTCAAATCATTAAATCTGCAATTGAAAATATAATGAGTTCAATAATAAATGTATTGGATAAACCCTTGTCGGATGATAATATTATAAAAAAGGATTATCACACATATACGCCATACTTGCAATCATTCAACAATAATGATGAAATACGGATATCCATACAAAATCAGGACTTGTATGTTTTACGTAGTGAGAGTTTTATTTACGTTGAGGGTTCTGTTGAAGACACTAACGATACAAAATTAGTAGCATCTACCAGAAATTGCCGTTTAAAAAATAATTTTGTCGCTTACTTGTTTGATGAAATACGATATGAGCTCAATGGTATAGAAATTGATCGCACTCGTCATCTAGGTGTTTCAACTACAATCAAAAATTATGTCTCCTTGTCCGCTGCGGATAGTATTATTATGAAAAATGCTGGTTGGAATAAAACTGAAGATTTGGATGTACTAAATGGACACTTTAATTTTTATATTCCACTAAAACTTTTAATGGGATTTGCTGAAGATTTCAATAAAGTAATTTTAAAATCTAAACATGAATTAATTTTACTGCGTAGTAAAAGTGATGAAGGCATGGTATATTCAACAGTAGCTACTGAAAAACCCAAAATAAAAATTACAAATATTTCATGGAGAATTCCTCATGTACACTTATCGGATTTTAGTAAATTAAATATGATGAAAGTGATAAAAAACGGAGAAAACTTGCCAATAGCATTCCGCAGTTGGGATTGCCATTATAATCCTCAACTAACAACTGGAAATAGTCACATTTGGAATGTAAAGTTAGCTTTTCTAAAACTTCGGGTTCTGATGAGATCTTTAGCCAGATCGAAATACTAGTATCAACCTAGCTAATATGTTTGATTTGCTTTATTTTTGTAAATATACGGAGGTTGAAAGCTCGTTATAAATTTAAAATAACATAAAAATAATCTCGATGTATATAAAAACAAAAAACTAATATAACTGTAAGAGAACGTCCACGTTTTGCATTAATAGCCTTTCAAAACGATAAAAAATTTGTTCATTGTAATATAACTAATCTCAAAGTTCACTTGAATTCAGAATCGTATCCTTATGATGATCTTAATATTAAATTTGCTAATGAACGATTCGCTATTCTCTACGATATGTATGTGAGATTTCAACAAAACTATTATATGAGAGATCCTCAACCCATCCTGAATTGTCAAGAATTTAAACATAATGCTCCTATTATTGTCATTGATGTGAGCCATAAAAATGAATCTACTACAAACGGTCCAATTGAAAATTGAGTTTGAGACAAGCAGTAATATTCCAGAAAACACGTCTGCCTATTGTATTCTCATCCATGATCGATTAATTGAATATAATCCTTTAACTGCTCAAGTACGCAAAGTTGTTTAAAAAAATACATCAATTTTAAAAAAGAAAAATTTTTATACTCATCCTGAAATAATTAATTTTCACCAACATTTTTTAAGAGAAACACATTTTTTATATTTGATATTTTTTCAAAATCTTTATTAAATATTTTTCTAATAATATATTTAAACAATAGTACAATAATCATTAAATATAAAATTTAATTTCTTAAATTTGTGTATATTATATATATATATATAAATAAAATGAAATAATAAAATTAAAATACAATTAAAAAATAATACATTGTTTTATTTACATCTTAAAATTTTAAATTTCTAAATATATCATCATCATCATCATCATCATCATCATCATCACTATCAATCTGCATAAACGATTGATTGTCAATATTACTATGAAGATTTAAATTACTATTATCAATTAGCAACATTAAATCATCACCATCGCTATCTCTATTAAAATTGTCAATTATTTGATGGTTAGAATTAACATAGCTATCAAAATTATTTTCACCACACTTAGAACATCTTTCATTTCCACATTTATTGTTAACACCCCCAAGAGATTCTATTCTAGACTCATCACACCTAAAATGACCCCTAGCAAATGTATGAATTTGATCATTCATAATAATTCGTTTGTCATCAGCATAACTTAAAACGATTTTATGTATTGATCGTGTATGTAATTGATGTTTATCAGATCTAATTACAACCATATTATCAGATATATTTTCTTGTTCAAATAAGACCCTTTTGTAATCATTTATACTAATTTTGTCTATAACACACTTTTTCACACCTTTGGACTTTTTCATCTCTTGTATGCCAACGGTTTTAATGGCATACATTTTGGATCTAAGACCAACAAATTCTACCATTAGTTTCCCATTATTTTCATCCTTCATCATTCCTAACACCTTTTTATTGACTAGCGGTAGGTTGTATGGATTATTGAGATGAAAATTTGATGTGTCAAATTTGGTATGAATATCATTACGAATATCATCATAAAAGTCATTCGTTTTAATGGTATATATAAATGAATCCGTGTCCATGTAATTGAGAGAGATGTTATTTTTATATTTTGACTTCATGTATCCATAATGAAATTCATACGTATTTAATTTCGATAGTTCTAGTACAACAAACCCTAAATTTATGGGTTTGTCATATACAATATTCATTTTCTGTAATTCTACAGCAAAGAGATCATCTGTAAATTGAGAAGTGCTAACAAAGTTTGGTTTTTAAATTAGCGCTCGAAGACCTAATTTTTTTTTATTTGTAGTTTCCCACCCATGAGCAATCTTAACATCCCGACGTTTTTCAACATTCTCCATAGTTTTACCATATACGGCATTATTCATACGTTTATAAAAATTTTTCTCAAAGTCAGTAGTAGATTCTGATCTCTTTTTAGTATTTAAATCTATATATGTATTCAACCATGGTTCTTGACGATATTGAAGAATTCTATGAGTTTTTCCTAGTTTAAGTCCATACTTAAGGCATTGCTTCAGATGTCTATAATCAATAGAATATTTTATTTTGTCTTCTAAATCTGCGATAAGCTTTTTATGCTTTGAAATGCCAACTACCTTATTTTTGGGGGCAAAAGGTAAATCATTATGATCATCGTGAATAGAGTGGGGGTATATTAAATCTACTTCTAAAATATAGCCCAGTGGTGAATTATCTGATATTTTATTCACATCAAAACTCTCTACTTTCTCCTCATCTAACCACTCAAAGCCTCCAGTTGGGAGATATTGTGACATTGCCCAACCATACAAATTATTGGCATCTAAATATGTTAAAAACACTGAAGGTTTGCTTGCATCATAATCTTCTAAGTATTTGTTGTTAGCCTTAGAATATCTTTGTGAACATTGTACAAGCCCACATGTATGAAATTACAAGCCCTCATGTATGAAATTATACATTTCTTCATCAGTTAATAATTCAAGCTCAATTCCAGTTATTTTTAACATTGCATCCCACGAGAGTCCTGGAGCAGTATAATAATGACATGGATCAAGCCTATAAACATTTTTACATACTTTTCTAAAGTTTTCAAAAATGTCTGTGAGGAGGAGTACATCACTTTTAAGATATATTTTGGTGAAATCTTGAAGAGTTTCACAATTAAATTCTTTCCAAACTTTCTGGGCATGATCATAATCTTCTAATGAGCAATCGGAATTATTTAAAATGTTGAAGAAATCTTCACGACTGGGAAGTTGAGTCTCATTAAATTTATTCATTGAATCCATATATGAATATGGAAAAACTCCCTTTCTTTTGATTAAATTAAATTTGTTTTCCTCGCTAAAATGTTCTCGAACTGTTTTAAAATCATCGGTACTTAAATTACTTGCAAGACTTTCTATACTTGATGCCATAAATCTGTATGAATCTAAAAATCGAATTTGTAGATGTTGTTTATCCCCAACATCAATGGTTAGGGATATTGAGATGTATACTTCCTTGTTTAGAGGAATGACACTTATATTCGCACCTTCTACGTTATTCAATTCTTTGAAAAAAAGATGCGAATCGTATGCCGATAAATTATGGAAAAATACTGGAATAAATTTTGGTGTTCTATATTTAATATTGCAGTTATTGTGTGCAGCACCTCTATATTTTCCAGTAAGATGACAGTGATCTCTTACTGTATGATTTTTTGGATCATTAATTAATTCTTTACCACAAATGTGACAATTTATAGCAGAATCATGTGAAATTATTTCTAAGGATGATAATGGCATTTCTACAATTTTACTGAGATAATTGTCATAAATATATCTTGCATCCTTTACTATATTTTTTACAAAATTCGCAGGTGAATCTTCACCGAATTGGATGCGATGTTTTGACATATTATCATTATAGCTACATTTTATAAAATAGCTATATGCACAGGCTACGTGCTTCTGTACATTTCTAGTTTTTATACTAACTTGTTCGTTGACTGGTTTTAAAATCGACTCGAAGTCAGCATAAATGACGAATGGCACATCCAATTCCCTATGCCTATTTTTGAAGTTGATTAAAGACTTGTCAGCTTTGGGCATTATTGGCACCCTTCTCCTACATAAATCCTTGTGATTTTTTAATCTGGCTTCACTATCTGTATGGTATAAGCATGTGTTGCATATAAAAAGACCCCCTCTATGAGAAGTTATACTGTATCGCAAAAATCTAAGAAAAATTAAATAAAAAATAATATTTGTATAAATATATATATATCATTATTAAGTTATAGAAGTATTGTTTTTACCTTGACACGTCATTAATTAAGACGTAGTGAGATAAATCATCCTTTGTTAGTAAAAGGAGATTTATGTGTCTTGATTTCTCTTCCTGGGTGATGTAGTATGGTCCAACGATTGTATTATCTTCAAACCCAAAAACATTGATGCTAATTAAATTTTGTTTCTCAAATTTCCTTATATCTTTGAGCTTAAGAGGGAAATCTAAATGGCTGAAATTTAGCTCTACATCACCCACTGTTATTTTCTCAGCAGCAATATTTTGTATATTGTAAGAATAACATTTTACTTTTTCATCTCTTCGTAGCTCCCGTTCAGAAAAGAGTGATGCTATTAAACACCATTTGAAGCAGAATACATCCTTATTCCTTATATTAGTGCATCCACCACGATTTGCAACAATTTTTGGTGAGGGAATATACTGAGAACCTCTAACAATTTTGGCTTGATTCACATTAATTTCAAGACTTTTAATTGTGACGAGAGTCCATCCACTATCCCGTTCTTGGAACTCTGACATTTTGGCACAGATTTCATCAACCCTTAAATCATATATTTTGGAGATGTCATCAGCTCTGGTCACCAAAACCATTTTTGATACATGATGAATTGTTGCAGCACTTATATCATCATGAGTCATTTTTATGTAATCACATTTTAACTCCATATTGAATTTATAGGAGATGTGTTTATATCTAGAGTCTTGTAGGATTAATATTGCACAGGGTTTTAATGATTCAAACAATTGTTGTGGAGCAAGTATTCCCTCCAGATCATTTGTATGCTTATAAACTTCCATTCTTTCGCTAAAGTTGCTGCTGCTAACAGCAAACTTATCGCTTACTAATATTGTACCACAATTCGTGCGATGTTTATCGTCTTTAAATGATGTGCATAGGAAGATATATTTACCAATTCATTGCATTCAACACAAAATTTAGATGATGGTCCTGCGTGGGTCTTCTCATGCTCCCGCAGTGATGAAAGACTTAAAAATAGCTTCCCACATTCCACACAATGCAATTTTTGATGATTATCCATCATCTTTTTTTCGTCAAAGCTCAAGTTGCAGACATTACACGTAAATTGAGTCATTTTGATTTAAGTAGTTATTTTATTTTAGAATTAACTTCAACTTTTATATAAATATGATGAATATTTTAATTAATTTTTAATTTTAGAGGACGATTATGTATTCACTTTAAAATCAAGAGAACTAGTGATTGATATTAATTAAATTTCGAATTTATATAGGAAAAAATTTGAAAAAAATTTTCAATTCCATCATCTAAATGTATTATAAACATCTAAGCGTTTAATAAATGAATAAAATGAAAAATATACAAAATACACTGTCTTGTATATTATTTTAAATAGTATCCAAATTTTACTATGTCACCTAAAACACTTGACACATTATGTCTGTAGGCTGAGAAAACGATCTATAATTAATTTTACATGTATATCAACGCGACACTAATTTGATTATATTGTGTACAAATTCTTCTCAAAAATATTTTCATAATGTAAACACATTTTAAATAGTATCCAAATTTTACTATGTCACCTAAAACATTTGACATAATACTGTCATCCACATATTTTAAATATTACACTAATTTGATTATATTGTGTACAAATTCTTCTCAAAAATATTTTCATAATGTAAACACAAAGAATTTTCTATGCACATAATCCCATCATCCCAGTGAAAAAACTGGGGCAGAAAATTCTTCTTTTTTTTCATAGATGTAAAATTGTGAAAAGCCGTCGGTAAAACATAATTGTGTAATAAAAATATTCTCCACACACAGAATTTTTACTGGGCCAGATGTTTATGAAAATTTATATTTTTTCACTGAGTCAGAAATTCCTCTTTTTTCATTTAAATTTATTTTTTTCACTGCGCAAATTTTTTGAAAATATATTTTTTAAATTTATTTTTTTCACTGCGCAAATTTTTTTAAATTTATTTTTTTCACTGCACAAATTTTTTTTGAAAATTTATTTTTTTAAATTTATTTTTTTCACTGCGCAAATTTTTTGAAATTTTTTTTTAAATTTATTTTTTAAATTTTTTGAAAATTTTTTTTAAATTTATTTTTCAAATTTTTTTGAAAACTTTTTTTTTAAATTTATTTTTTAAATTTTTTGAAATTTTTTTTTTTTTTTTTTTGTTAAATTTATTTTTTTAAATTTTTTGAAAATTTTTTTAAATTTTTTGAAAATTTTTTTTTTAATTTTTTTTTTTTTTTTTTCACCAAGCCAACATCATCATGCCGACTGCGCTGCTGCCTCTGCCGACTGCGCTGCTTTTTCGTTACAAAGGCCCCATTTCCTATCTACTAATTTTCAGTTTGATGGGGAATTCTTGGAGAAAAGAGAGAAACCGAATGCATTTAGAAACAGTGGAAGCAGAGCTCATAATAAAACAAAATTTCAGAATGAGCTGCACTGAATTCAAAAAATATTTAAACACCGAAGAAGGGATTTTACTTTTGAAAAAAGTGAAATTAAGTGATTTTAATTTATTTATTTTATTTATTCGTCTATGGAATTAATCCTTACAGACTACCCAGCAAACAATCCGGTCCGTTTATGTGCCGTTTTCGGTACAGCATATACGGATCCGAAGTCCGTTTCCGTACCGTTTTCCGGATCAGTATACGGACCGGAAAACGGAATAAAAGGAACATCGAATACGGATTCGAAACAGTATAAAGCAAGCTAAAACGGACCGTTTTCGTACCGTCATGTGTATATAAAACGGAGTGTACGAATTGAGTGTACGTTCAAAACGTACCGTAAACTGCCCGTCATTTATTTTAAAAACGGAGTGGACTCCGTTTTTAATATACCGTATTCGGTCCGAATATGGTCCGAATTCGTACCGTTTTTTTTTTAAATGGTCCATTTTTATTTTTTTTATTTATTTTATCTAAATGATTTCTCCTTTTTTTAATTTTAAACAAAAGTTTGGTTTTATTTTTAAATTTTTTCATTTATAAAGAAATGAATTACATTATTGAAAAACAATATGAAACCACATAAAAATTCAATAAAAATCAATAAAAGGATGTGGTTTTAACATTTTGATTTTTTTTTCATTTTATCTCTGGTGTTGTTTAACATCTTCATCATTAAAATTTTCATGAGATCTGCGTCTCTATATTTAATTGCAAAAACATCTGAAATACAAGTATATGTTAAAAAAGTGGCACATTTAAAAATAACCAAAAAAAGTACCACTAAAAATCTTAAATACGTATTCAGCCATTTTTTATTTTATGCAGCCGTTCTCGAGTTATGGAGTGACAATCAAAATGTACACTTCTTTTTATATATATAGATACACATATAGATAGATGAAAATGACTAATGTTTAGAAAAATCACCACATCTGGACTAAACGGAAATATTTTTAAACAATTTTTTTTTTTAAAACCATCCTCATTGCATGTTCTACAAAACGTATACAGCCATTTTTTATTTTATGCGGCCGTTTTCGAGTTATGGAGTGACAATCAAAATGTACACTTCTTTTTATATATATAGATAAAAATGACTAATGTTCAGAAAAATCTCCACATCTGGACCAAACGAAAATATTTTTAAAGAATTTTTTTTTTAAAACCATGTTCTACAAAACGTATTCAGCCATTTTTTATTTTCTGCAGCCGTTCTCGAGTTATGGAGTGACAATCAAAATGTACACTTCTTTTTATATATATAGATTTTATTAATATTTAATTTTATTAATAAATAAAACTGTTTGATTTTTTTTTAAACAAAACACACTCCGGTAACACCGGAAGAAAAACGATAACGGTTGTAACGGAGTTTTAACTGATGAAAATCGGTGTAGTCCGTTTAAACGGCACCGAAACGGATACAGCAAAACGGAGTTAAAACGGATAATTTTCGAAAATTTGAGTAATCCAATTTTACTGTACGTTAATGGTCCGTTTTCGTACAAGCTTCGACGGATACGTCAATTCCGGTCCGTTTTCGTACCGTCAATGCCGGATTCATGAATCCGTTTGTAACGGACAGTCCGTAAAGTTGTTTCTTGGGTATATACACAAAATATAAAAATATTTACAAAAATAATATAATTTTAATTTATAATTTTAATTTGATGACAACAAAAAACAAAACGAAACACAATAAAAACATAAAAACAATAATTAATTAATTATTTACTTATTAAGAAAAATTATTATTTTACTTTTAATTGAGTTTGTATTAGTCGAAAAATCAATAAATTTGAATAGTTTATTAAATTCGATGCACATTCTTCTTAAGGGGTCAGCGTCTGCATAATTTGATCTAAAAAACTTAACTGATATTGATGAAAAGTAACGCGTCGGTCTTTGAGGAACATTGAAAGAAATATTGTTGATCAGGAAACCAGAACAAACATCACCATTAATTATATTAAGGAGAAACGAGACGTTTAGCATAGATCTGCGGCTTTTAAGGGTTGGTAGCTTAATGAGAGCAAGTCTGCTGGTATATGAAAGAAGATTCAAGTGATCATAATTTAAACTACGTTGACAAACAATAGAAACTGCTTTTGTACAGATTCAATGGTTCTGGTACATAGGGTCCCAAATTATAGATGCGTATTCCAAAATAGTCCTTACGAGTGACGTATACAACGTTTTTGTTACCGAAAACTCCCCTAGCTTTATTTACCATAATTGTAATATGGGGAATGAAACTAAGTTTGGGATCTAACAAAACACCAAGATCTAAGAAGTTGTTTACTTATTCCAGTTGATAACCGCCCTGCATATAGTTTACAGATATCGGCCTCTTTCTAACAAACGAGATACATTTTTTTTTTTTTTTTTTAAAAGAGAAGCAACACTCAGGAAATTCTTCTTATTTATTAATGTGTTGCTTTCTTTGGAAATTGGATAGTGGAGAGATGAAAGGTGGTAAAGGATGAAGGGCTTCAAACATGGCAACACTGAAATTGCGCGAGATGATAAGTCTTAGAACAGTTGTTGCTCGCCACCTGATGGATAGTTGGCGAACTTATTGAAGCTTTTTGGTTCATAGCCCTGATTCATTATTTTACTTCGGTGGGGTTAAGTGCTATGGAAACACCGAAGGTGGGAGCTGCGATACATATGAGGGATAGAAAACTCATACATATTATTTTTCTAAATTGATATTGCCGTCACCGGGAATCGAACCCGAGACCATCTGTGTAACAGTCCAACGCGCTAACCATTACACCACAGCGCCCACATTTTGCATTTTTTTAGATTTAGTTCCATTAAATTCAAGACACACATGAAACGAATCCAAGTCATTTTGTAAAAGAGAATGGTCGGAGTATTGATTATAGCTAAGGAAAACTTTAACATCATCAGCATACATCAGAATATTTGAAAACTTTATTACTTGTGGTAAATCATTAATAAACAATGAAATAAAAGAGGTCCAAGGTTGCTCCCCTGAGGAACTCCAGATAGAACATCAATGTTTTTTGAAGATATTTGTTTAAAAAGAACGCTTTGTTTTCTATTAGTTAAATATGAGTATATCCACTCGATCCTAAGATCAGTAAATCCCATTAAATGTAATTTTTTTTACTAAAAGCTTATGGTTGACTTTATCAAACGCCTTGCTGAAGTCTGTATAAATTATATCAGTCTGTTTTCTTTGAAGGAAACCACGATTTACTATTGTAGTAAGTTGTAAAAGATTTGTTGAAGTCGAGCATCTTTTTTGAAAACCATGTTGAAAAGGAGAAATTAAAGTGTTTATTTGATGACATAGGTGATCAGTAATAATTTTTCCAAAAAGTTTAGGTATAATGCTCAACTTTGCAATACCTCTGTAGTTTGTAATATCAGATTAACTTCCAGATTTAAAAAGAGGTATGATAAAAGAGTCTTTCCACATATTAGGAAAATAGCCATATTTAATTGATGTATTAAACATAAGTGTCAACGGTGTAGCTAAAGCATCAGCACATTTAACGAGAATTGAGCTCGGAATTTTATCAGGTCCACTATTATAGGAAAATTTAAGCTTTTTCAAATCATTAGAAACCACTGAAACATCAGAAAAAGGAATGGAAATTTCAATCAGTGAAAGCGGGTAACTGTTGGAATCATCAAATGTTGCATCCGAATAAGTAGTAGAGAAAAAGTCAGCAAACAGATTGCTAATAATAGCATCATCAGAGGATTCGTTGTGTTGAAATTTCATCACAGCAGGAAAGCCCGTTGTTTTTCTTTTGGAGTTTACAAATTTATAAAACGATTTTGGATTACGCTTAAAATTATTTTTCATTTTAATTAAATAATCTGAGTAACATTATTTATTTAAGGTATTATATTCGGCGCGACAAATAGAGTATTTACCATGATCAACAGTAGAACCAGATTGTTTATATTTTTTGTAAAATTTATTTTTTTTATTTTTAAACTAGCCAGTTGCTTGGTGTTCCATGGAGGTCCAGAAAGTTTCTTAACAATTTGTTTTGGAATACATAAATCCATTACAGAGTCCATTTTGTTGTAGAAGGAGTCAGTCTTAAAATCAATAAAAGAGTATTCCAGTTTGTGTTATTGAGGAGTTCATTAATCATATTGTAATTCGATCGTGCAAAACAAAAAACCTTTTCGTTATTTTTTGTAGAAGAATTGACAAGATCAGACGGAATACATATATTTATGTATTCCGTCGTCGGGTGATATCGGTCTTCCGGGGTTGAAATGGGGCTAGTTCGAACAACGTTACATTCTGCATTATCATTAACAAATATTAAATCCAATAATTTAAAATTATCATTCAATATGCCATTTAGTTGAAATAAACATAAATCATGTAAAATGTCAAAAAGCTCCTGACACTTTTCTTCCGATTTTGACGGAACAAAATATTTCTCATCAGGTAAGAATTTCCAGGATAGTTTAGGTAAATTGAAATCACCAAGCACGATAACAGAGTCCTCTGGGTTGGCAGTAAGAAGAACAAATTTAATTGCTTCACCATGTTGGTCATATAAAGACTGCGGAGATGATGGAGGAATGTACGAGCAAGTAATAAATATTTTTTTACGTTTAATTTTAATTAAAACTGCAATAAATTCAATGTTTTCGAACTTAGGGTCAATTAATAAAACTTCTGAAGGCAAAACATTTGAGACCGCAATTAGGACTCCACCGCCAGTTTCAATAGTGCCACGATCACGTCTAAAGATGTTGAATTTATTAGAAAGTATTTCAGAATTAAAGAATGAACTGTTAAGCCATGTTTCTGTAAAAATAATGACATGATGATTAATGCTAAAACTTTCCATATATAAAGTTTACAGTTTTGTTCTTAAGCCGCACACATTTTGATAAACTATTGAAATATTATCTCCGGTAAAAGCTTTCAGTTTTTTGAAACATTTGAATCCAGTTGTGGAAGGCGACCAATATTATTAGACCTTGGATTTTCCCTGATTTGATATTTCCGAACAAATGTATTTTCAGGCCAAAAGTTAGGATCGAGAATACGGTCAAAAACATCAGCAGAAACAGAAATTTTAAAAGATGAGATCGATCTCGGTTGAGAAAAAACAAACTTGTGCGTTGAAATTTCCACGTTTAAACCAACCTTAGATTTGACGAAAGAATCAACCTCCTCAGCAGTTGTTTCTTTAGCTAAACGGGAAACAAAAATAGTTTTTTTAGGTGGAACAGCTCTAAGCGAATTAATAGTTTGATCAGTATTTATAACTGGATCAGCTTGATTTAAAGCTACTTCGGCATAACTAGGAGCATCTGCATTATAATTATTAACTACTGGAACCAGAGTTGAAGCATGAGTAGAAGAACACGGTGTACTAACAGCAGGGATATGGTCATTACCTTTATCCCTGTTAGCAACTCTCGACGATTTAGAAGAAGATTTAGAAGATTGGGGAGGCGATTTCAGAAATAAGTTAGAATGTTTTTTTAATTTCTTCCATAGTTAATTCTTTAATATTTTGCACTTTAAATCCATAGACAATTAAAATTAAGTTTAATATTTTTTTTGTTTACTAAAAATACAAGCATATTTTTTCAATCATATGTTTTTTTCTTCTTACAAATTCTTACTGGCAAAAATTTATCCAGTAAAAACTTGTAAGTCACTTTATTCTCTCTTCTTACTATTTTTTACTGAGTATTTGTGTAAACGAACACCTTCCAGTAAAAACTTTTACAAATTTGTACAAATTTTTGCGTAAGCGAACAAACTTATGATTGAAAAATCAAGAACTGAAAAGTCAATGAATGACTTTTTTTGTTAGTTTTTATTTTAAAACGTTCTTTATGTTTATGTTTATTTAATTATTTAAAAATCGAGACCTGAAAAGTCAATGAATGACTTATTTTTTGATTTAATAAAATCAATAACTTCAAAAATAATAAAAATGAAAAATTGTTTTTAGAAAGCTTGTCGGTGTCAAGCACTTACTATAATAAATAAACGACTAATAAACTTTAGGTTTGAATGTTTTTTTTTTCAAACTTGTCACGCCCGTCGAAAAAATTAGATCTGGACACCATAGATTCACGGGACCGAAACGTGAAACTATGCGGTTACCAAACGTTTCCTTCAATAAATTAATTTTGGCACGAGCTGTGTGACATGTTGCGCCGTCTTGTTGAAACCACAGCTCCTGCACATCATGGTTGTTCCATTGATGAACAATCTTGGAGGCCAATTCAGGGGTCCGAAACGTGAAACTATGCGGTTACCAACGTTTCCTTCAATAAATCAATTGTGGCACGAGCTGTGTGACATGTTGCACCGTCTTGTTGAAACCACAGCTCCTGCACATCATAGTTGTTCAATTGATGAACGAAAAAGTCAGTGATCATCTCTCTATAGCGGTCACCGTGGACTGTAACTTTGAGACCAGCATCGTTTTTAAAGAATTAAGGACCACTGATTCCACCAGCCCATAAAGCACACCAAACAGTCAGTTTTTTCTGGATGTAACGGTGTCTCAACATACACTTGATGATTATCATCACTCCAAATACGGCAGTTCTGTTTATTGACGTCTCCATTTAACCAAAAGTGAGCTTCATCGCTAACCAAAACTCGCAAAATTTGTTCGCGATACTTATTTCGAACAGAACCATGATTTTCAAAATAAATTTGCACAATTTGGAAGCGTTGTTGAGGCGTCAGTCTATTCATGTTGAAATGCCAAACTAAACATAAATCACTTGACAGCTGACAAAATGGCCGCATATTAAAAAAGTGTTGCCAACTTAAAGTTGTATGGATTTTAAAAAAAGTCCGTTTGATGTCAGTTTGTATTTGCAAAAAAAGAAGCCGAGACAATACGTAGTCCTTTTTTTGTTATTTTCGTTTTTGTGTAAAAAGTCTGGTTGTCATTTATTGATCAAACCCGGTAATTGCATTTGTTGTGTTTAAATATTGTCTTTTTCTATATTTTTCGTATTTTTGTTATTGTTTTTGTTGATGCATTGTGTTGCGTGAGTGATTTTGATCACTTAAGCTCACGTAAACAAAATTTTGTTACGCACAATTTACAGTAGGTTAAAAATGTTTTTACAGTGAGCAAAATTCAAGTGATTAAATTGGATTGGATGATGTACTCACGAATTTATGATCACGCACTGAATTTTCGTTATGGAAAAAATATAATTGATGCATGTATTTTATGTTATTATTAATTTTATTTTATATTAATTTAAGCAAATGATAATTTTTAATATTAAACATACTTTTTTAATTTATTCTAGTCTCTGCGATTGTATTGTTTGTTTTGTTTTGTTGTGATATTATTTGTTGTTTAAAATGTCAAATGTTTCTAACATGTTTTGTGTCAAATTAGGTATTCAGTATTTGGTGACGAGAAATCGAATAAAACTTTAACGTTCTTTTAAAGGAATCAATTCTTTTTTGGGAACAAGCGCCAAAACAATTTTTAGTTCTCGCCGAAAGCTTAACAATTTTATAAGAAATGTCTAAGTAAATGATTGGAGAGCCAATTTGTATATTTTTAAAACGAAAGTTATTAAACGTATTAAACCCTCTAATATAAAAGATTTTGACCAAAGATTTAAGAATTTCATTATCAACCCGAGATTATACAGCATGCACTTTTACCAATTGCAGAACTATCTGAAGAAACTCAAGAAGCAAAGATTTTAAAAATTATAGTGAGTACTTTACTCGTAAATGCAGCCGGGAAAAGTCCAAATATTTTCAATAGGTTTCTTCTAAGCAAGAAATATGAGCAGAAAAAATATATATATTTTTCCAACTTCGGAATTAGAGTTATTAGTTTTGCCAAATATTTACGCTGAAAATTATAATGAAGATTTTTTTTTAGATTGTTTTCGTTTATTTCAATACTCAATATAATATACTAACTTATTACTTTAAATACAAAATTTTAACTGAATATTTTAACTATTACTGAAAGTCGGTTTTTTTGTTTATTGAATAACATACAGAAAGTTAAAAAATATATTTCTTTGGTAATTGAACTGTATATTAGATTAGATTTTTAGATTAGAAAACTTTATTAATAAAAAAATTTAAAAATAAAGGTTCTAAAAGGCTCTGACATAAAGTCGTCAGCCTATAATACTACATTTTAATTTCAAAACGTGTTTTTGAACAATAAATATATGATTTTCTTGTAATTCTTTTGAATTTAAACTATTGATATAATTTTAATAGTTAATTATTATATTCCATACGCACATTTTTTCTATATTTTAATGCAACTTCTATAAAGCTTGCTAGATTTTTCCAACTACATGTGGCTCCATTTAATAAATTTATCAAATATTCTCTTTCAAAGTGTGTTTTACCGGTAAACCTTACCCTAAACTCTCTAAGTACTGGACATGTTCCATTAAAATATGTTATATCCTCTTCTTCTCCAGTATTACACAGGCTGCAAACGTTGCCTGTGTTGTTATTAAAAAGGCTTTTCTTAAGTGGCAATGCATCAGCACGGGCTTTGAGTAATGCTAATATATTTAAGATTTTCTTCTATTATGTAACCAAAATCCATAACAGGATTTAAATGTTTATAAATACGAGTTTCGCTCCTTGTTGCACTTTCCTCAAATTTATTATGGGTTTTTTTCCTTAAGTTTAGATACAAATTTACAGCTTTTCGCAATCCACTCAGACTTACACAACCCTGTACTAAAGCAAACGTTCACCTCTTCACCAATTTTATTTATCTCTTTAGCCCAGAACAATTTTTTCTGTAGAATTAATTTAGAGAGTTTGTGTGGCAGTCTTTCTGCATTATAGTTATATAGAACATTTCCAATATAGTTAAGATGTAAGCTCAAGGTGTAAAAATGGGTATCTTCAGTTCCGGTTTCTAAAGCCAGTACATAATTGGGAATGTTGTCGGTAAGTTTAAGAACTCGCTTTAAAAAGTACCTTTGCAGTTTGTTAACAATTTTGAATGAGGAAAATCCCCAAATTTGGGCTCCATAATCTTGTATAGCTCTGCAAACAGCCTGAAAGATTTTCCATTTAGATCGAAGCGATACATTTGGTTTGTTTAGATAGCTATGCCATGTTGAGTTAATGCTATTTTTGGCCGCATTGTTTCTGCATTCTACATGTTTTGTGAAAGACATTTTAGGTGTAAGTATTACTCCAAGATAGCAAAATTCAGACACAATTCTTATTTTTCTTGTTTGTAGTACCATTTTTCGTCGTTTGCCAATCGTCCTCCCTTTCTAAATACCATAATATCAGATTTATCAATATTCACCTCCATATTCCACTTGTCACAATATATAATGAAGATTATGATAATGAAGATAGTGATAAACAGCGGCGTACCCAGGATTTTGTTTCGGAGGGGGCCCACTTTTTGTTTTTTAATTTTTTTTTTGTTTGAAAAGCATATTATTTTGGTTTAAATTTATTGATCTAAAAAAACAATTTATATTTTTTTTATTAAAACAAAAAGTTCAGCTTCGGCTTCGGCCGAACATTGATATTATGGCCGAAGTTCGGCTTCGGCCGAAAAAAATGAGTTCGGTCGGACACTAATATTTTGTATCTGTTAAATAAGTTTTGGATGGGAAAGTTACCATTGACGTTATACCCAGTTATGATAGCAATTTTGAAGCAGAAATGTTTTGACATGCCTTTGTTTTTTTAGTTTTTTATATCTACAAACAAGTTTTTTTTTGAAATATTTAACAAATTTATGTATCAATTAAATAATTTTATTTTGATTTTTAAAGTGAGCTATCATATTAATTAAGATCCTTATATACTATTAACAAAGCTCTTAAAATTTAATTCAACGATTTTTTTTTTCATTAAAGTGTCAATGTCAATGTCAGGTTCAACCTTTTCTCCAGGGACCGTAAAAATTATTCCTTTTTTCATAAAAGTCAGATGATAAAAGTTAGTTTTTGATTTTTATTTTTTCGAGCAAAAATAAAAGTTATTTTTTTGATTTTTATTTTTTCGAGCAAAAGTTATAATTATTTTTTGATTTCTATTTTTTCGAGCAAAAGTTAAAATTATTTTTTGATTTCTATTTTTTTGAGCAAAAATAAAAGTTCTTTTCTGATTTTTATTTTTTCGAGCAAAAATAAAAGTTATTTTTTGGTTTTTATTTTTTCGAGCAAAAATAAAAGTTATTTTTTGGTTTTTATTTTTTCGAGCAAAAATAAAAGTTATTTTTTTATTTTTAATTTTTCGAGCAAAAATAAAAGGTTTTTTTTTGATTTTTATTTTTTCGAGCAAGTATAAAAGTAATTTTTTGGTTTTAATTTTTTTTTTTACCAAAAATAAAAGTTATTAGCTTTGTAATTATGATTTTTCAGTGATGATAGATATACAGCAAATATTTTGCAATGTTATTTTTTGTGATAACTGTATTAATACATATTATTATACATTTTTTAAGTATCTAACTACAAGACAAACATCTCTATTTGTACGAGCAGTGCGCCAAATTTTTGGAAATTAAATTCGTCATTTTTAAAACAAGAATTCTTCAAAAAAATCGTCATATTAAAAATAAGTTTTACTGATTATGAAACTCGAAAATATTACAAAAGGCAACCATAAAATTTATATATTATATGTATATATGTATATATTTATATATTATATATATATAATATAACTGCGTTATTTGTTATTTATTCGTTATAAAAATAAAAATTTATAACTTATGGAATTTCAACTCAAGAAATTTAAATAAATATCAAAAATAACTTTTATTTTTGCTCGAAAACATAAAAATCAAATAATAACTTTTGCCCGAAAAAATAAAAATCAAAAAATAACTTTTATTTTTGCTCGAAAAAATAAAAATCAAAAAATAACTTTTATTTTTGCCCGAAAAAACAAAAATCAAAAAATTACTTTCATTTTTGCTCGAAAAAATAAAAATCAAAAAATAACTTTTATTTTTGCTCGAAAAAATAAAAATCAAAAAATAACTTTTATTTTTGTTCGAAAAAATAAAAATCAAAAAATATTTTTTATTTTTGGTCAAAAAAATAAAAATCAAAAAAAAACTTTTATTTTTGCTAAAAAAAAATAAAAATCAAAATTTTAAAAAGCAATGCATTTTATTATAGACTAGTTCATAAGGATGAAAATGGTATGCTTGAAACAGTTTTCCGACATTTACTTCTAATTGCTTTTTTTTGTTTAAAAATTTGGAAATAACTGTTATTTTCGGTCCCTGCTTTTCTCGATACACTGATGCAAGAGCTAGAGCACCAAGTCTAGCTTCACCCATAGAATTCCTTAAATATGTTTTCACTATTTTTAGGGTGGAAAAACTCAGTAAATGTAAAAACATGTAAACGTTTGGAAAAAGTTCCTTGTTGCAATCTTGAATAGCATCTAGCGGATTTGATGGTCTTTATGGTAGTGTTTCCATAGATCAATTTCAGTTAATATATCATTAGTTTGAAAAATTATAGTCTCAAAAAAATATTATAAATTCATTTATTACATACTAACCAAAACAAAAATAAAATAAAAAATCGAAAATATTTCGGGGGGGGCTTTGGCCCCCAGGGCCCCCCCCTTGGGTACGCCACTGGTGATAAAGATGATGCTGATAAAGAAAATGATGATAATAGCGATGAAGATAGGGATGATAACAATCATGTTGAAGATTATGATAATGAAGATTAAGATAATGATAATTGGGATATTTGTGATGAATTTGATAATATAAAATAACAGAATATATATTGAAGAATAACACAATTATTTTAATATTTTTTATTATTTTTCTTTCATTTTTTTCTAAAATGCTGTGTTTTTATGTATTTATGATTATTCAACAATAAAAAAATATTATATTCTCTTACGTTACTTCTTTCAGATATATTTTTACATTTATCTGACTTAGGGCCATTATTACAACTTGTCTTTAAAGTAATTGTTAGTAAAAGGTAACTTTAGCTAAAGTGAGGAAAAAAATGAGCTATAATGTTTTTCGTTATTACAACTTCCCAATAAAATAAAATTAATATTTTTGATAATGTGGCAGCAACAAACTAAAAATCGATTATTGGTTTATGAATTGGTTTATAAAAATACGTAGTGGCAACGTACTTTTTTTTATTTCTTAACAAACAAACAATAATTTGTGAAATTCGGTTGTGAAATTCGGTATTTTCTTCTTTTTCTTTATAGAGCAGAAAATGTGGTAACTTTAAACACATAAAACTTACGTTTAAAGTTAAAGGCAACAATGTCTTCCCTTTAGCTTATGGGTCACTTTTAGGTTAAAGTATAATTATAATAACGAAAAACTAATAATCTGTCAGATAACATCCGAACTTTAGCTATTGGCAAGTTGTAATAATAGCCCTTAGTGATAAACAAAAATAAAATTTTAAGTTAAATTTCTACTAATATAAATAAATATAAAATATTAATTCTTTCAATTTGTTAATAACACATTACGCATTACATACGCTCTAATTTCTAATTTTATTTATTAATTTATGGCTTTTCGTTCCAAAGTTACAGTCAAGATCGTTTTTCCGAAAAAACTGAAAAAAAAACATCTAACAGGTTAAACACATTTTTTTTCATTTCTTTTATTTTTAAAATTCTGTGCTTTTATGTATTTATGATTATTCATCAACTAAAAATTATAATATTTTCATTCCTGACTTTTTTGATTTACTGAAACACAAAAATTGGATGTTAAATTAAATTTACACTAATATAAATTATTATTATTATTCTTTAAAATTTTTAATGAAATATTAAGCATTTCCAATTTTATGTATTAATTTATCGCTTATAATTCCAAAGTTACACCCAAAATTGTCGACTAAGATCTGTTTTCCGAAAAACAAAAAAGCGCCTAACAGGTTAAAAAAAATTGTTTTTTAAATGCTGTGTTTTTATGTATTTATGATAATTCATAAAATTTTTTTAAGTTCAAAACTAAGCCTTCCCTGAATTAATCAACTTTCTGGGTATCATCGAACCCACTGTGCAACGCCGCGAAAGTATTTAGAAAAAAATCCAAGTCGACAGAAAATCATGCATCGTGTTCGAGCGAAGATGAAGATTTTTGTATAATTTGATTAAAACACACAAAATCACATGCTTGCCTCGAGTTTAAGAGATAAGAACACTTAAAATGAGCCGAAATCATCGGAACATTTTATATATGACCGAAATGTAATTTAGATGATTCTGCATGAAATTTGTATGACATTTCTCTGTTTAAATATAATAAATAATAGAAAATTGACTTTAAAATGCTAATATTGTGTTGATTTTTGATTTTTAAAATTTTTAGAGAATTTTTAAAAAAGGGTTGCGGCCACTTTTTTTAATTCAAAATTTTGGACAACGTAAAAATATGGATAAAAAATAGTTTGTGAGCAAAATAAAAATATATCTCTGTGACCAAAAGATACCCAACCTATTGTACTTTCATATGGTACATAACACTTTAAGATATCTTATTCACTTTGTGCTCTAGAGCACTATTTCAAAACCATGTCGATCTTGGGGCCCATTCCCCTAATAATATGAAAAAAATGGTATTTTTTTTTTAACGTGCATTTGATATTTTTTATTTTACTATTACTATTTATAAATGCCACTGATAATGTCAAAAAGTTTCTTTTTTTAGTTTTCCAACAAAATTTTATCTACTTAATTTTTTAAATCATTTCTAGAATCTTTTCTCAACATTTACAGTAAGTACTAGATTTATGCATAGGTTAGGTTGAAATTTAATAGATATTTTCTGTTTTTTTTATAACTTGTTTACGTAACTTGAAAAGGCTGTCATTTTAATTTTTTATTATGAAATTAATTAAGTATCTAACAAATAAGACACACGTGACTATTGTAATGTATCCTTTTTTTGTTGTGGCATAATTTTTTAGGACTTTTGATAAAAAAAACACACACACACACATACAACAACCTATGCCATAGCACAACACAAATGCCAAATAGAGTGTGCAACATAAACAGTAGGGTAACCAACAAGAAGCTGTTTTTTTTTTTTATTTTAACCATCTAAGCGGCAAGCCCTCCTCCTGGTATGGTATTTTAAATTAAGGTCATTCAAATAACAATTTAAGCTATTTCGATAGAAAACGAAATTTACAAAATATTTTTTGAATTAATTTTTTGTGTACATGTCACGGCTTGGAAGCGAGAAAGCGTTATAGTTAAAATTTTGTAAAATTTCAAAAAATAAATATTTTGAAATTAACACAATTTTCAAAAAGTCTGAAGACATATTTATGTGAACTAGAAACACAAAGCAAGATTGAAGCCTAACCTTTAAAAAAGATGTAATTTTGTTGGAAGGACATCCACGAGGATTCCTGTAAAAGACATCACCTTAACTTGAAAACGTATGCGCGGATTTTTATGATTTTTTTTTTTTACTAAATATTAGTAACATAAGAATAGCAAAAATAAATCTGTTTAATTTACAAATATTTAGTTACAACAAAATAATCTGCTAAAATCAGCAAAAACATTTACTAAATATTAGCAGACAAAAAAATCAATAAAAAATATGAAATTTTTAAAGTTTTTGTTTTAATGCGAATAAAGGTCTGCCCTTATGAAATCAGCAATCTACAATTTTTTAGCAAAATTTTTTCTTGATTTTAGCAAAATAAACTATTATTTGTATTCTACTAAATTTTAAGTAAATTAGAAAAATTTTTGATTGCTATTTTGAGTATAAAATAAAATTTTTTGCTAATTTTTTACAGTAAAGTGATATTTTAAATTAACTAAAATTCACATCTAATATAACTAAAATTTTGTAAAGTTAACAGATTTATTTTTGCTGTTTTTTTATTATTAACATTTAGCAAACAAATCTGGTCAATTTAGAATTATATTCTGCAAGGTATTTTTTAACTAATTTTTAGTAGCCTTTTCTGCTATTTTACAGGTATATATTTCTATGAGTGAATGAACACATTTTATTTGTAGTAACGATTTTAATAAAAAGTTATGAAACTTAACAGTTTTTTTTTTTTTTTTATTATTATTTAACGGCTTATTTTTATATTTAATCGGCGTATTTTCTGTTTTTGAGCTTTCTTTAAGCTCTTAAAACATGGTAATATTTAGATCTGTTATTTGGTTGCCCTAATCATCATTATAAAAAAAGCACTCACTCGATTTTATACAAACACAAAATTTCATTATAATGCCGTGTTGTTTTCATTCTGTTTTCTAAACATCAGGTGAACGAGTGAGGGATGAAGTGAGTGAAAAATATTGCAAATTTACAATTTTGTGCTTTGGCGGCCGTCGAAGGAAAACGTTGTACGTGTGTAAAAAAAACATATGCAGCTCGTCGAACGTCGTTCAATGCCAATCACACTTTTTGGCTTTTAGCTTTTCTTACAAGTATCTATAATAAGATGATGTCTTCACTAATCACTTCAGTTCCAGCTTTTTAGACTTGCACAATTCATCACTTAGGCAAGCTCTTAAACACTTTTTAGAACCGTAAACAAGGTCACGTGTAGGTTTCGTTTCGTTTCATTTAGTTTTTGTTTTTTTGGTTTTATACACATTTTTGCGGTATGAATGGATTATCAACCCTTAGCGATAATAACAAGAATTCTATGGCAATGATTTTATTACATGCCTATTGGCGTGTTCGATATTAACATAAACATGAATATCGTTGTAAAAAATATATGTATAGTTGTTCATAAACAAACATTAAGAGGCCACTTATTATTCTAACACGATTTTCTCAAAATTTAAGCAGATTTTGAATCACTAAATCACCAAAGAGTTCAACAAATCAAGAGAATTTGAAATAAATATTTAAACATAAGGGAGGTATCCCGAACAGGACAAGCGGATCTTAATGAACTTTGAATATGTTGTAGAGAATAATGGACACCAATCTAATGTTGAGGAGCTACCATAGCTGTTAAGTAATGATTACTAATCCATATCATTATTTTTAAAATGTAATCTAATTGATTACTAATCGTAATCCAAATTTACCAGCTCTGGGAGCTACTAAGTGGGGTTAAAAATTAGCCGATTTTTATATTTTTCTGATTACTTCGTTCTATTTTAAAGTAGTCATAGAAAAATTTGGCATTACATGAAAGCTTTTTTGAAGACACATTCACTGGTATATAAAATATGCCGGAATACTTTCAAGTTTTCTTGTTATTAAAAAAAATGTGTGTTTGAATAATATTTGAACTGGCGCTTTATTAAGTAATTGTACTTGGATTTAGTTAAAAATAATACATATTAATGCCGATTTAATTTGATCAAGGGGGTGTTGCGGTTTTTTCGATACTTGTACTCATTCGGTGTTTGTGGGACTTTTTTCGAACAGCTATTTCCCTCTGGAATTTCGAATAATGCAAAAATGTGGTCACTCTGTTTGCACGATATAGGCCAAATGGGTATACAAAGTTTGCTTTCTTGAGTACATAAACGCTGTGTTCAAATAAATCTATACTCTAAAAAGTGCTTGTAAATTCACTTCTATAAAGCTTGTAAAATTATATGTAATGTTAGGCAAAATGCACATACTTCGATATCAAATGTGTGAAAATCATGTGTATGCATTTTTGTCTACAGAAATACACATTTAATGTATAAATATCATGGTTGGCAAACACTAACCCTAAAATACCGGTAACGATTCCAGGATCTATTTTTAACCTTAAAATAACATTAACGATATAACTAAAAATACCGACAACCCAAAAACACCCTAAAGAAATAACTCAAAATATCGTTAACCTTAAAATACACTAACGAAATAATTCTAAATTAGCATTAACTTTATAATATCATAACGAAATACATTTTGTTTTTGTCAAAAACATCGTTATTTTAAAATTATGAAAAGAAGGTCGTAAGTTTTAAAAATTGTTAATCATAAATATATACAAACATACATATCGTTAATTCCAAAAAAGATTATTGAAAAATTAGCATTTTTTGACCCAATGTGATCCGACTTTCTTCATATTGTGAACAGGAAGAATCTATGGAGGAATACAGACAGTCCAGTTATTAGATCTTTAAAATAAAAAATTGAACTCAACTTATTTCATCATACTTAGTTAACCGTACACAGTCTGTTTGTATTGATAATTTATCCTCTCAACCGCTGAATCTAACTAGAGGTGTGCCTCAGGTCTCAATTCTGGGACCGCTTCTCTTTTCTTTATATGTCAACGAACTTCCTTCACAACGCTCTTACTGTAAAGTACATATGTATGCAGATGATGTGCAGTTATACATATGTAGCCCGGTACAATCCGTAAACGAGAACATTGACAAACTTAATTTTGACTTATGTAAAATTCATCATTGGGCTATGACAAATGGCCTTTGTTTGAACCCTAACAAGTCAAAATGCCTCATGATTCATAAAAGATCAATTAACCCGGCTATCGACAAAGAGATACTCATCAACAATCAAATAATCTCAATTGTTTCCACAGCCAAAAACTTGGGCATAGTTCTGAATAGTACCCTAACATGGACAGCTCATATAAACTCTTTGGTCGCTCAAACATATGTTAAGCTCAGATTTCTATGGGCAACACAATTTTATACAACATTTAAGGTAAGATTGCTTCTTGCCAAGACTTACGTTATTCCGGGTCTGTTGTATGGTTGCGAACTATTTGCTAAATGTGACGCTAAAAGCACACGTCGTCTTAATGTTGCATACAACAACATTGTGAGATATGTATTTGGGCTTAGGAGGTTCAGTCACGTATCATCGTTCTCAAGCAGGATCTTTGGAGTGTCCTTCGTAAACTTAATGAAGATACGAGTTCTTATGTTTCTTCACAAGATAATTTAAATGAAAAAGCCGAGATATCAATTTGATAATATTCGGTTTGGAAGATTTGAAAGGTCGGAACATCTATTTTATATAAACGCTATTAGGCTTTGGAACACATTACCACACACCCTACAAACAACCAGCAATGCAAAGCACTTTAAAAATCGTCTTTTTCATTACTACAGTAGTTTAATATGTTTTTGTTTTATTATATATAAATTTAGTTTTTTTTTTTTCATCTTTTTATTTTTTTTTTTTTTTTTCTTTTTTATAATTGTCAACTTAAAGTTAAATGTTATAAATAAATTTTAATTTCTAAAACTGTAATCATTGAGATCGATTTGTTTTATCTGTTCCTGTACTATAATTATAAGATTCAATCTTGTTGTGCAGGACTTAAATACTAATAAAATAAATAAATAATACATAGAACTTCGATGACCTGTAGTTTCTAAAGTGGCTAATTCAAAATTAAAAAAACTTACTTCTACTTTTACGATCTTTAAACCAAAAACTACATATTCTTTCTAAAAAAAATATTTTTTTCTGTTGTTGCGATTTTGGAATACATTATGCACTTTTTAATTTAGGTGTGCTGAGAGAAATATCTTCACTTCAGTAAAAATTGTCACTGGAACTCGTCCGTTGAAACTTTTCATAGAATCTATGAAAGAGGTTTCATAAAAGTCAATGTTTATGAAATGTTTGTAGAATTAAGGAAAATCTTCATAAAGCTAAAGAAAGTTTAATTTCATTGAATTAATAAAACTCTTCATGGATGGTTTGAAAAATGCATTGGAACTAAGCCAATGAACCGCTTCATATGATTTTTTAAACAATTTCATTAAAGTCCAAAATTTATAAAAGGCTACACGGAAAGAATTTCTTGGCCTAGTTTTAATGAAGTTTGTTCACTTAACAAAAGAAGTTTTCTTCACAATGTGAATGAAAAATTTCTTAAACTTTATGAAAAAGCTTCACAGTTTTAATGAAACTTTTTCAACAGTTGTATAAAAGTTTTAGTAAATAAAATAAATGTTCCATACAATTTTATGATAAACTTCATTAACTTAATGAAAAGTTTCAATGGACGAGTTCCAGTGACATTTCATAGATCTAATAATAAAACTCATTGAAATCATGCAGAGAATTCTCTCAGAGTACAATAAAAAAAATTAAGCTCTTTATAAAATATGTTGAACACTTGAGAAATAAATCTTAAAACTAAAGTGAAATTTCAAGAAAAAATAAAAGAATTAAGTCTTTAAATTAAAGTTCATAGCTCTAAAGAAAATTTTCATTAAATTTATGAAGGTATAATTTATATAACCGAATGAAGCGGTTTCAAACCCTGATTTTTTATTCACAATTACACATTCTGTGATTAAAATTTTGTGCCTACATAAAACCCATTAGACTGAAAACATATAAAATTAACCACACGATTTTATTCCTAATTCTGATTTCAACCAAACTTGGTATCGAAGATCTACATCATTTAACTATAACCTCGTCCAAATGTAGGGCAGTAAATCCCAGTGGATCTTGAAATATCGCGATCCAAAATATTGAAAATACTCGAAAATTATAAAAAAAAGTAGTCGTTCTTAATAGTCCATATCTTTTTAACGGATTAATCTGCGAGAGTTTGTGATACCTCATTTTAAAGATACTTAAATTTTGGTTTTACTAGAGCACACAAAATTTTTCCTTTCTCCACCTCAAAATGCATTGTTGTCACAAACGCCGGTTAAAAAAGCTGTATTTCAAAAACTGTTTTTTTTTTTTAAATTTTTAAAAAAATATATGTTAAATGTAAATTACTTTCCTATGCCGAGTCCGAATCCTTATATGGAGCTTTTACGGTATCCTGAGTTATGAATAAAATGTGAACAAATTTAACTAACAAGCCGAAAACTCAGAAAGAAGCCTGCCGGCTAATTTATAATATATTCTTTTAAAAATTTTAGAAAACCAGTATTTTGAAATACAGCGGTTTGAACCACGGATTTTGAAACAAATGCATTTTACAGTCAAGAAGTGAATTATTTTTGTGAACCAGTAAAACCACGATTTATGTAAATTTAATATCAGGTATCAATGACTCTTGTAGCTTAAACCGTTTAAAAGATAGAAGCAATTATGTGCAACTACACACAGAGAAATAAAGTGCCAACCGAATTGAAAAGTGTATTTTAATGGTAACAACTTATAAATTCAGTAAGTACATCGATGGTTACATTAGATTTCTCAAAATTTTGGGTGTTACAACTAAAATTCAGTTGAATTAACCGAACTTTGTTGTGAACACTAATGTTCAGTTGCACCAAATGACGAATTTGAGTTGTAGTACTTTTGCAAAACTTTTATTTTTATGTTTTTTAATAAATTATTTTTTTTTCATGTAACATGTTTCTCTATTTTTAGACTTTTATCCATTACTTTTAATCCCGTAAGAGCTCCACAAATCAATTTGGCAGCGGCATAGTGGAATAAATTATAGTTAACATATATGTTTTTAAAAATGAAAAAAAAATATATTTTTTTTAAATACAGCGGCTTAAACCGCGGATTTGGAACAAAGGCATTTTACTTATAGAAAATAATGTTTTCGCTTAATTTATTTAAAACATGACAACAGTGTCTTTAAAATGGGGTTCAATGAATCACGTATCTTTAACCGGTAAAAAAAAGTTTTGTACGAATAAGTACGACTACTTTTGTTAAGTTTTAGATTTTTTTCAAATTTTAAAACGCGATATTTCCACAATCGTCAGAGCATGCGGCGTATTGATGTCCATATCAAGTTTGGTTAAAATAAAAGGGGGATAGAGGTCGAAATTGGATATTTTTTGGTGGTTTTATATAGAATGAGTCAGTAGGCATAATGTGTGTAAATGTGCAAACATTTTGAGGTAGTAATGAATTTGTCATTTATTAATTTAATATATAATAATATAACAAGATCTTGGAAATATAATTTTAAATAATAAATCAAATATGTGTGCATCACAACGTTACGATTACAAAAATACGTGATGGACGACCACTTTTGGAGCAGCGAGATATCAAGCTGAATTCCGAAATCTAACAGTAAGTATTTTATTTTTCATCAAGGAATATATAAACAAGGAGGTACAATCATGCGAAACAGATAGTTCTTCTATAGGTTAAACTATCGTTTGCAAACGATGCGAAAAAATGTGAACAAGGTGAATGCGGAAAAGCGTAACGGAAATCGTAGGAAAAATATTGATTTTTTTAATAAAGAAATTAAAAAAATTACTTGTTCCAAAAAACAAGTAATTTAAATAAAAAACATTTCTCAAAAATTTAGTATTTTTTTTTAAAGTATTTTTATATTTATATTACATATTTGTATATATGCTTTTCCGCATTCAATTTGTTATCTTTTTTTACGTTCGCGAACGATAGTTTAATCTGCGAAAGAACTATCTGCTGCACGGTTGGTAAAACTTAAATTCGCAAATATTTCAAAAAGTGGAGCTAATATTAAAATTTTGTGTTTACATTCGTGATCTACGTCCTAAAATCTGTCACAACTTATAAGTCGCATCTACGATGCATTTTTAGTGTTTAACAGTGATGTTATTAATTTTTCATTGGTTTTACATTTATGCCGGTTATACTCTTCCACTTTTTTTAAACTTGCGAAATGTCGTGAAATTAATGTGTAATTATAGTTTTGCAACGCAGTGTGAGCGGTAACTCACAGAAAAAGATATAGCGGAGAATAGACGAAAAGTGTTAAGGATTAGTTTGATTTGAAGTCGACATTTTGTCAGCTAAAATTTATGACGTTAGAGTTAAAAACTCCTGATATGACCCATTACTATATACATCACATAAATTTTCCAGATTTTCAATGAAATCTGATATATTTTTTTAATTTTTTATGTTTTTGATGGATTTCAAATATTTCAGTATTTTTTAAGTGTTTTACGCATTGAATCACAAACAAAATAATTTGTTTAACATAATTAAACAGTGAGAAAAAAAAAATTGATGAATTAATAGTGACAAAACCTGAGGAAAGCTAATTTTTCTACAGAACAACACTGGTAGGAGTTAAATTATTGACATAGAGATATGATTTTTTGACTCCACAGTTTCACATTTGTAAAAATACTGTAAAATAATATTAGTCATATATGTATATTATATATCAGATATAATTTCATATAATTGTTGAGATAAACTAGGAACTGGTTTTATCAACTTTTATCTAATAATATCGAATCCTGGGCGTTGTGGTGTAATGGTTAGCGCGTTGGACTATTACACAGATGGTTCCGGGTTCGATTCCCGGTGACGACAACAACTATTTAGAAAAATAGTATATATGAGTTTTTTATACCTCATATGTATCGCAGCGCCAGCATTCGGTGTTCCCATAGCATTTAACCCTACCAAAGTAAAATAATGAATCAGGGCTATGAACCAAAAAGCTTCAATAAGTTCGCCAACTCTCAATCAGGTGGCGAGCACCAACTGTTCTAAAACTTATCATCTCGCGCAATTACAGTATTGTCATGTTTGAAGCATTTCATTTTTACCCACCTTTCCTTTTTCCAAAGAAAGCAACACAGTAATTAATAGGAAGAATTTCTTGAGTGTTGCTTCTCTTTTACAAAAAAAAAAAATATTATATCTAATTCCATACACTTATATATTATATACAAAAATGTGTATTGGAACATAATCCAGATGAAATTGTATCTAATCATGCGCGGTTCCAGCAATTAATATACTAAAAAAATGTATACGCCATAATGTACAACTGCATGTGTTTGTTGTTTTTGTACACTGAGGCGTATGAAATTTCCCTTTATATTAATTGCGGGATCCGCTCACTCATGCATCTAGTATACTTCAAATTGTACAAAATTGTATTTAATTGTATAGAATTAGATCTAATTCGATAAATTTGTTGTATTTTATATACAATTATAAGTTCTTCTTTATATATTATTTAACTACTTGGGATTATAAAATAATCGCATCATTCTGTTGCTTTTACAGAAAATGTTTGAATGAACAAAATTTAAATAAATTTTAATTTAAATATAAATTTTTATAATTTTACATTAATTTCTAACTATTTTTTGAAATTTTTTTAAAATCATTATATAAATTTTTGTATTAATTGCCACAAGAAAATTATCTTTAAATACACTCACTAAATTAAGAATGTAGAAATGACTAAAAATTACAGTTAAAATGACTACAAATGCAGTCAAAAATGCATTGACTGTAATTGTCATAAAAATGACTAACAATGTAATAATTTTTAACTATTGATAAAACAACTACAATGGTAGTAAAAACGACTATCGAAACGGCCAAAAATAAGTTAACTTAAATGAATGCATAAACCATAAAAACTAAACATAAAACAATGATCATAAAACGACTACATAAGTTGTAAAAACTACTGTTTTTAAGTTATTTTTTTTCGATATTTTTTGATAAAAAAAATATATTTTTTCTTTTAATTATAACAAAATTTTGTTTATTCCACATCGTATTTAAAATGCAAAGTTAAGTTCCCAAACTGTATTCCAGTTATGACGTTTTTATGCATTGGAGATACAATGAAATTTTCCAATTATTATTTGAAAACTATGAGCATATCAATAATAACAAATATAAACTAAACGAGAATTTTTGAAAACTCGACATAGTCTTATATTTTCAAATAACTAACAAAAATTAACTGTTTATGGCAAAACCACAGTATTGGTATTTGTTTATTAAAATACTAACGTAACTACTCAAAGCAACTGTTACTGAAATACATTATTTTTGGTTAGTTATTTTTTTAAATGACTATCTAAATTAATCGTTTTTAATTTTCCTATAGAAAAATTACTGCAATAGCAGTTAAAACAACAACTACTGTTTACTACCCGAATGACCTACACGTAGTTTCTACAGGAATACTCTGAGTGTATAGTTCAAAAACCAGGTTAAAGCCCACATGATCGAACATTCCCCCACTAACATTTCAGTACTGTAGTTTGTCATTTGCAACGAAACTTAAATATTTCGGTGTTTCTTTACTGGTTTCATTTTACTAACAATAAGATCTTTTAAACTATAATTTTAAAGCCTCCAAAATAAGTGCAATACTATTGTGTAATGCATCTTGTACCCAATTGTTCATCATTGTGATAGTAATACTTATTTAAATAAAGGCACACATACCAAATCTAACATCATATCTCGTTATTAGCTTTAGCAGAACATTGGATAATGTCTATTAGTGAGTGGGATATCTCACACTATGAAAAGATGATATTTCATAATTATTAAAACCATTTGGCGTATAATTGGTATTTAAAAACGTTCCTTAACAAACGTTAAAGTACGATTATGCATTTTACACATTAGGGAATATTAATATATGTATGGACTTATATTATTGTCAGGAGAATGTCAGTGTTAGTCTTTTTTTTTTAGCTATTTATATTATTAACATAATTATTTTAGCTTGATAGCGCATTTATCCATATATGACAATTTATATCTGAACTCTCCCACTTTAGAAAAGCCCTATAAACTATGAAAACTTCATGGAACAACTTTTTAATTTTTCAAATAAAAAGGCGAAGTAGATGGGGTCAAATTTCTAAAAAGTGACGATTTTTGAGGAAAAGTATGTTAATATTTGAATTTACTGTTTTTGAAATAAATCATTATCGATAAAGATTTCTACGGGTTACCGACTGGTGAGAACTGTTTTTTAAAAATTTCAGAACTTTGAAATTTTCTAATAAAAATTAAAAATGTTGCTATTTTTAATTATTTTTATATTTTGAAGCAAAAAGATCGTACTTTTTTTAATCGATATACATATTTTCAGACAAGTGTTTTTCTTTGTTTTCAAAATATTTAGTTTTGAATTTGTGTAACACTCTGTCGTAGTTCATAAATGCCAAAAATGTAAGGAGTTGCCGTTCGAAAGTGGAAATTTTTTACTCGAGTATACACTGTGTAAGGGGTTTACTAGCTTTAGATTTTTTTCATTCATATTTTGAACAAAATCGCCGAAATGAAAAAGTTACAACTTGTTAAACAGACTCCTTGCCCTATATTTTCCATGATCAATATTTACTTTAAATACTTTTTTCTCTGAACAAGATATTGAAAATCGCAGACTTAAATTTAAATTTGCATATACTAAATTTCAGGAAGATCTGATAAGATCTTTTTTCTTAAGATATTTTTCATACAAAAAAGGAATTTGCGTGCTAAAATAGGTGGTGAGTTTTTAGTGGCAGTTCGTCTAAATTCCATTGCAAAACGCCAGGAATTGATAAATTACTAATTGCCTAGTTTTTTATTAAACTTTCCGGAAAAATGTGATGCATGTCATATCATCCATAAAGAATTTCATAGGTCACACAAAAGCTGATCATTTGAATCATAAACGGAGTGCAGTGGACAATGTTTTTTTCTTCTAAAAAAAACTTAAATGGTGTTTCCAGATCACATTTTGCAACAAACAAACGAGAATACTAGTACCCTAAAAAATACATGTAATACAAAAGCAAAATACATGCAGTCAATCATTCGTCTCACACAGAATGTCTTACGGAAAATCCATATAAGTGTGCAAAAAGAGGACAAGAACAACACAACATTTACAACTTTAGAGTTGTTAGAGTTGTAAATGTTGTGTTGACCAGAGTGGAGGGCAGCGGCAAAAAAGTTTTGTTTTTAATATTGTTTGTTGTTGTTCATACTTCCTGAAGATGTCATTCAAAGAATGACGAAATATTGGAGATATATAAAATAATAAAGGATATTTTATAAATACAAACGTGACCTAGAGCTCAATTATTTTATAATGTCATTCATTTCAAAGGTCGAAAAACTTTTCATAATTTATAATTTTTCTAATATTAAAAACGTTTTTTTTTTTAATTATAACCGTTTTTATAAGTGTGATAACTAATCTCCTATTCTTAAGAGAAAAATAGTGTAATAATATTTTGCTGGTGTTTCATAACTATACTTACATATAACGGTAAACAAAGACAAATGGCAAATAAAGAAAGTAACCAACTGTTCCGGCAACGCAATGAAGATTCTCAATCAGATAATCGATGAATGTGAGGTAAATGTATCCCAATCAACCATAAGAAGGCTCATAAAGGATTCCCAGAGAAGTGCTCGCCAAAAGCTGATGTCTGTGTCAAGGTTATTACCCCTCCACAAAACTGCTCGACTTGAATTCGATAAAAGGAATTTACACACTAGCTATGAAAGGTGATTTTTTTCTGATGAGAATAAGTTCAATCTTGATGGTCCAGATGGTTTTAAAAGCTATTGGAGAGACCGACGTAAGGATCCACTATATTTCTCAAAAATAAATTTCGGAGGCGGATCCTTAATGGTTAGGGGCGCACCAGCATGGATTCTTCTGAGTCCATTACAGTATTCGAAGCAACGAAGAAGAAATCATTTCCAACAAGGCAATAATGCCTCAGTACATATAAGTCGTCAGACGATGGACTGGCTATTATCAAAAAATATAAGAGTATTGGAATGGCCCGCATGTTCTCCGGATCAAAACCCCACTAAAAGATTTGGGTAGTATTTACCCGTCGAGTTTACGCCGGAAACCGTAAATATGAAAGCATTTTTCATCTAAAAGAAGCAGTTATGGATGCGTGGAGATCTATAACTATAACGTCTGATCGATATTTTGAGTTGATTCCAAAAAAAAACGGAGTCCTCACACATTATTAAAACTGCTACTTGTAAATATTTTTCTTAAATTTTTATTATTATTTAGTTATGAAACACTAATTGAAAAATAAATGAATTTTTTTTTTTTTTGATAAATTAATTTTCTATTGGTTTTAGATTTATGTCGGCTAATCTCTTCTACTTTTTTTTAACTTAAGAAATTTTGTAAAATTAATGTTTAATTATAGTTTTGCAAAGCAGTGTATAAGAATAAACGTTACAAAAATATCGCTGAAATCAACACAAAAGTCTTGCTGCAACATTCCTTTCATCCAGCAACTAAAAATTATGTTCAAGTAAATCTTTGAAAATCCTCCTCATTTCAAGGCAATTGTAATTAGGTGGGCTGCAACGAACGATTTGAAAGCTCCTGTATACATTACCAGATACCGACGTCAAAAAATTCTATCACAGTGGCTAAAAGACACCATTAAATCCTTACAAAAGAAATGTAGGAATGTCTTTTTGGGATGAACGTATGCTTCAGGTTCATAACGAAAATACGTCTAAAAATATAGAAACCAAACCGGCAAGAAGGAAAAGCCCCATTTGCACACCTACAGATTTGAATTTTCAATTTAGGAGACGAAAATAATCCCCATGCGCAATTTTTTTAATATTAAATAATCGTTATTTTGCTTACTTTTGCAAAAGAGGTCAAAGTGAGCAACCTTTTAATGTTATCCAATCTTCTTGAAATTTGACATACACATAGACCATAAAGTCTGCGTTCACCTTACAAATTTTTATAAGTGATATTAAAACTCAACTTAAATATATAAATCAAATAATTTTTATTTTCATTTATTTCTTCTTTAAGTTTAAAAAGCAAAACTAAAAAATTAAATTTCTCTAATCATTTTTGAGATAACGGGGTTTTAGTGTAACAACAAATAAATATAACAACCAAAAAGTCTGCGTTCAGTCTTAAAACAAATTACAAAAACTTTAGAAATAATAAAGAAAACAGAGATTTAATATTTTGTTGGATATCCACGCTGTTTTAAGACTTCACTAAGTCTGTTTGGCATTGAATTTACCAGCTTCTCTGTTTCTTCAGCTGTAATCCTTGTCCATTCTGTCTGCATAACACTTCGCAAAGCTTGTTTACTGGTTATTACATGCTGACGAATTCTTTTCTCTAAAAGATCCCAAAGATGCTCAATAGGATTGAGATCAGGCGATTGGGGGGGTGTTTTAAGCTGTCTTGGAGCATTATACAAAAGCCAAAGTCTAACAACCTCTGCTGTGTGCTTTGGATCGTTATCTTGTTGGAACCAAAACGTTGTTGATAAGTTAAGATTTGCTGCACTTTGTTTCAAATTATTTTTTAATATATTTAAATATCCCCATTTATCCATTGTTGACTCAATAAATTCCAGCTGACCCACACCACCAGCCGCCATGCAGCCCCACACCATAACTCCACCACCACCGTGTTTGACTGTACCAACAAGATTTTGTTTCTCAAGCGCAGTTCCTGATTTGCGCCACACCATTTGGCGGCCTTTTATACCAAATATACAAAACTTACTTTCGTCTGAAAATAAGACTTGTTTCCAAAATTCTGGAGGCTTATTAATGAAATTGTGAGCAAATTCTATACGTTTTCGTCTATTCACAAGTGAAATGTACGGTTTTCGTCGAGCGACTCTACCATGATACCCAGCTTTACGTAAAATTTTTCTTGCAGTTTCGGCACAAATACTTTTTTTAAACGTTTGACTTACATTTTCAACAATTTTTGTAGAAGTTATACGAGGATTAACCTTTGTCATATTGATTATCTTCCGCTCTTCCCGGGATGATAATATTTTTGGACGTCCAGACCGCGGCTTAGATGTTAAAATTCCTGTTTCTTTGAAATTGTTTACTACGCGCTGGACAGAGGAATATGTTCTCCCAATTGTTTGGCCAATTTTTCGGAAGCTGTGTCCTTCTTTCCACAATTTAATTATTATTTTTCTTTCTGAAACACTAATTTCTTTACCTTTGGCTTCCATGTTTTAAAAAATGTTACCACTTTTAAATAAACTGTGTCACTGAGCTCGATAAACTGTCAATTATATTAAGAATGATGTAAAGTGATGAAAATTGATCAAAAAGAAGTAACAAGTTTCTTAAAAAGTAACGGTATTATCAAAAAAAGCAAACTGAACGCAGACTTTTTGGTTGTTATATTTATTTGTTGTTAAACTAAAATCCCGTTATCTCAAAAATTAATAGATGAATTTGAATTTTTTGTTTTGATTTTTAATCTTAAGAATGTAAAGAAGAAATAAATGAAAATAAAAATTATTTGATTTATATATTTAAGTTGAGTTTTAACATCACTTATAAAAATTTGTAAGGTGAACGCAGACTTTATGGTCTATGTGTATATTACTTTTAAATCAATGAGACTCGGGGCGGAAGTAAAGTCTGCAAATATTTTACATTATATTTTTGCATTACAAAATAAATCGCACTTCAGAATCCGCAAAGTAACCTTACGCTACTTTCGATGATTTTCGTAAAAGTATAATAAGGGTAGGCTTATAAGCAGACACGCATTACAGAGAAAATTCGTTTTTAGTCGAACGATTCGTATGTGGAACAAACTTAACGCAGAAGTCTTTCCTGTTACTTACAATTTAGAAAAATATAAATCAAATATCCACAAACACTACTCCCTCTTTCCTCCTTCCCATAACCTATTTTCCTGAATAATACAATGCACTGCATGAGTAGGGGGCATACCCTGAGTATTGGTTAAATTAAAAAAAAAAAAAATAAGATAAGAAAAATATGCTTTTTTGTGGCATTTTTACTCATATTTGCTGTTTTTTGGTATTTTTTTAATTTTTGGGCTTACAAACTTTGGATTTTTGCCGTTTTTTATCTTCAGTTAAAAGCTAACAGTAGAGTGTTTTGTAAATGTTTGGATATGTAACGGTATTTTAGCGGAAGCCAATTTAGAACCAAATAAACATGTTAACTCAACCATAACTTAAAAATATAAATTTTTTGCTTTCCTTGTTATTTTTAGTATGTGTATTTAAAAAATATATCACTTATTATTAGCTTTTGTTTAAGCTTTTAATGAGACGCATTTGAAAACCCAGCAAGATAATATTTAATGATTACTCGAAAATCAATTATTGTTTGGTTATAATAACTTTGTTTGTAAATCACGTAAAAACCACAGGACAATACGCCCTTTGCGGCACGTACAAATTATTTTTGAATTCACGGCAACTGTTTGGCAAAGACTCTTTGTCAAACATTTTTAATTTGTTCGAATATTTAACTGTGAAAAAAGTTATTTTGAAGCTTAAAACTCAACTAATAGAAAAACAAGGATTTTAATAATTATTAATATCCCCATCTAAAATGCAAAAGGACGTAACTAACAAAGCTTCCAAAACCGTTTTTATTGATGATTATAATTCATTTGGCTAAACTACATTCTTATATAAAATTAAGGACTTCTACGATAAAAATAACGATTTTATAAATAAAGTTTTAATCTTATAAATAAATATTGAAGTAGGGTTGAGTGATTATGAAGCACTGCATTGGACTACATTTCTAACAGTTTCATTAACGATATTCTTAAAATATCTGTTCACGTTTTTGCTCCTCCTGTAAAAATGTTAATACGTAAGTAACGTCCTTATGCATTTTAGGTGACGAAGTACACACTCTCAATAATAAATTATAAATATTTTGTAGTTTACAGTTTGTAGTTGAATTGAAAAGTTTATGTAATGAAATTTTTTTTTTAGTTACTTAGTCCTGGTTCACACACGGCAATTATAATTGCACAATTTTTCTTCAATTCTCCTTTGAAATTGCTTTTGTGTTCACACAGGAAAAGTTTGTTTCAGCAATTTTCGTATATCAACCTGCAGTGTTGAAAATTGCGGCTGACAAAAAAAAACGGAATTGGAGTACGGGCAAGTCTGTACCCCCTTCCATTCTCTTTTCCTCCCTCTTCTATAAACTCAATAATTGCGCAAGTATAATTGCCGTGTGTGAACCGAGACTTATGGAAAAATCTACGAAACCGTTCGATTACAGATTTTAAAAATGAAAAATTTCAAAATAAAAAATTTACTTTTTTTCTTTATTAGCTTATTTCAAAAACATTAAAAAGCAATAATTTGTTCGTGTTAATCAATTTATTTGAGTGCTCAAAAGGTTATGACAAAAAAACCGCCAAAATTTTCGCTCACAAAACTTTTAATATTTTTTTCAAGGATTTTACCACACATTTTCGAGTAACCTTTCCGTGCTAAGACTAAATTTGGTTTCCAAATTTTGCCAACACATTCGGTTTTTGTACAAATTGAGGTCAAAGTCAAGTAAAATTCAGATTAAATTTCGCCACACATGCTTAGTTTAAAGAATTACGGGGTCAAATCTTATTTGAATGATATATATTATCATAGCTATATGTAAATATTAAATCGATCGGATAATATTTTTTGTCTCTACATCTGAAATATATAAAAGGAAATCACAAAAATGCAGCTCAAAATTGAGTGGTACATCTAGGCGTTGATTTACAAGAATTTTCAATGCTCGTCAAGAATTAAGAAAATATATGATTTCTCAAGATATTTTGGAGCCAAACGAAAAAACCCCTGATTTTTTTTCAAAGTTTTCATTGAACAAATTTTTGTAAAAAGCAACTGTATATTTCATTCAAATATTCTTCTTTTAGTGTATTTGTTATAGATATACCAAATGATAAAAAGGTGGCCTTATTTTCACGAAAAACGTCCTGAAAACAACCTTCAAAGTTTAAAAAAAAAACTGTGTAGTGCATGTGGTATTAGAAAGCAGAGCATCTACGTTCAGTGATTGCACAAAAATCAAACAAATAAAAACAAAACAAGTATCTCAGAATCACTGACGAATGTTAATTACCAAAAACTGCAGTTCGATTATGATTTTAATAAATATGCTTATTCTTCTCTACCACGAATCTCACAAAACTGTCAAGGGAATGTCATTCGATCTATTAATAAGAATACATTTTGATAAAGATTTCAAGAGTTTTCAAAACTTTCCAACAGCACCTGACGGTGCGGAATAAGTTAATTCTCTACGTACACTCATAGAAATCAGAAAATTCGGCTAAAATTCACTGTTTTTTTTTTTTTTTGCCAAATATTAATAAAATAAGAACAGCAAAAATAAAACTGTTGACTTTACAACATATAAGTTGAATTTTAGTTAACTGAAAATATCAATTTACTTTGCTAAAACTAGCAATAACTTTTACCAAATATTTGTAGACTAAAAATAGCAAACAAAAATGGTAGGTTCAGCAAAATGTTTGCAATATTTACCATCAATTTAGTACAATGCAAATAATTTAGTCAGAAGGGTGCTTGCAAAAAAATTGCTAGTATTAGCAATAAAATTAGTAGACTCAGCAAAAGTTTTGCTACACAACTTTTAAATTTTTTATTGAATTTATCATACATGATACTAATTAATTGAATGGACTAGTTAATTGATGATTTCATTACAATTTCATTTATATCAATTGCTATAAAATTACTTTCATTAACATTTTTTTAATTAATGGTAATGAATTTCATTGATTTGATTTCATTGACTAATGGTAATGATTTCAAATTTCATTACCATTGGTAATGAATTAATTAAAGGAAGCAAGTTAATTTTTTGAACAGTAAAAACAAATGACAAATGTTAGTTGAATTTAATGAAATGTTAGTCGTCCTTTCTTCAAGTGAAATTTCATTTGTTTTTGACTACAATTGCTGTCGTCTTTACCTACATAATATCCTTGGTGTACTAAAAATTTGTTCAAAATTACGTTACAGGAAATAATACTAAAATTAACAGCTGCTTTTGCAAAATATTAATAAGATCAGAATAGCAAAAATTAATCAGTTAAATCTACAAAACTTTAGTTATATTTGAACCAAATTTTAGTTTAATATAAGTTGTAAATGAATCTGCTAAAATTAGCAATAATCAAAGTTTGATGCGATATAAAGAATAGAATTAGTTTAAATGTTTTGCTGAAACTACTAAAAATTAGTGCAAAATGACGATGTAGGAAAAACTGTTTAGATTGACTAATTTTTTTTGCTAAGTATTATTAAAGTAAGAACAGCAACAAAAATATCTGTTAAATCAACAAAAATTTTGTTATACATGAGCTAAATTTTATTATTAGACTTGTTCAAAATATTGTTCTACCGCAAGGCCAAAATCTAATATGATGTTGTCATATTAGGTTTTATTTGCTGATTTTATAATTAATTTTACCAAATCAGCCAAGGCAATTATCGTTTTCTATTGCGGACAACTGAAGATTTGTGGGATGCCATTGAAACAATTGCATTGTCTATCATGAAAATGATCAAACCTTTTGAAAAGTAACAAATGAAATCTAATATGGCAATATCATATTAGAATTTGAACTTGATATTGAACCATATGCTAAGTAAATATACACTCAAAATTAAAAGTTAGTAAAGTCAGCACAAAATTTTGCTGAGACAGCAAAATTTTAGTAAGGAGGGTACTTGCAAAAAATTGCTAATTGCAGCTAAATTAGTAGATTCAGCAAAAGTTTTGCTAACACTTAGTAAATTAGAAATTAAAGAACCCTTGCTAAAAATTAATAAATTTTTCCTGAATATTAGTAGACTGAAAAAAACTCGAAAAATTTGTAGAAAAATTATACTTTAGTTTATTTATTTGCTGAAAATCATAAAACATATTTTTGTGATTATTTTTAAAATAATTTACAATACGTTACAAAAAATAAATATGTTCATACCCCCAAATTGACGATAAGTATTAATGCGATATCTAAAAACAATAGAAATAATTATATATAACATAATGTTGTATGTCCTTTATACTTCAGACATGCCGTTAGAAATTAATACCCACACGTCAACATTCGCTGACGATACCGCAATTTTAAGCGTCCATGATGACTCAAACATAGCGTCTAGAATGTTGCAGACCCACATTTCACAATTGGAAGCTTGGTTGGATAAGTGGAAAATTAAAGTGAATGAGCAGAAATGTATCCACATCACTTTCACGCTTAGAAGGGAGACGTGTCCACCCATCAAAATTAATAATCAGAATATACCTCAACACACATCTGTAAAATATCTCGGTATTCACCTTGACCGTTGACTCACGTGGAAAACTCATATAGATGCTAAACTAACCCAGATGCAACTAAAAACGGCGCAACTCTCTTGGCTAACCGGCAGAAACTCTAAACTGGGTCTGGACTGCAAGTTACTCATCTACAATTCTATCGTGAAACCATATGGTGCTATGGAATCCAGCTCTGGGGTACTGCCTCCGCGTCAAATATTGAAAAAATACAAAGAAGGCAAAATAAGTTCTTGAGAATGATCACAAACTCACCCTGGTATGTCAGAAATTGCAACTTACATAAAGATTTAAATGTAACCCTGGTCAAAGATGAAATCATTAGACACAGTCAACTTTATTTAAATAAACTGGAAACTCATCCCAACATATTAGCCCGTAACCTGATAAATAATCATGGCCACCAACGTCTTAGAAGGAGGGACACGGCGGATCTGGTCCGCTAACAAGGAGCAATAGATTCTCTCCATCGAATCGTCAAAAATTTGTCTGGCACTGGCTGGACATAATAATTAAGAGTTAGTTTTAAGATTTGTAAACTTATTGTTAGTTCACATTATTTGAGTAAAGATTCAATAAATAGAAAAACTGCAAAACAAAAAAAAAAAAAAAAAAAAAAAATATATATAACATAAACGCAATTATCTTTGAACTATTATTACAAAATTACAAAATATGACATATACAACCCTTTTTTGCAATAAGAAAAAGGAAACAGCAAAATCTACCTAAGACGTATGTCTTTGTCTTTCGCTTTAGCCTGTCTAGCATATTTGTTTGCAATTTGACCACACACGATTATTAATATAGAGCAATTCCATATGAAAACGATCTAAATTGGCAAATTTTTGGACGACCCCTCTGCGATTTTAAAATAAATAGTCTCAATCGATTGCCCAGCAAAAAATAATGTACCTACATATTTTTTTTTTTTTTTTATAGTGACTGGTTTAGTGGTGGTGTGCACCACTGTCATGTGACAAAATTGAAGAATTCTTCATAAGGAACCTCATTGAAAGTTGTTTAAAAAAAAAAAAACGCAACGAGTGATAGCTCGTTGAAAAGGTATTGAATCAGGCTTTAATTATAAAATAAAATTTTCCTAATTTTTCTCAGAAATTTACCTTTTTTCCCATGAAAATTAAATTTTCCCATGAAAATTAAATTTTCCAATTTTCCACAGAAGCTCCTAAATTTTCCGGCTAATTTTATTTTTTTTGGATTCCTCATAATTTTTGCTTTAAGAATCAGCAATAAAAAAATGGACCCCGACCCCTTGTTTGGACAGGAGAAGAGCATTTAAAACAACTTTCAATGAGGTCCCTTATGAAGAATTCTTCAATTTTGTCACATGTCATATGGAATTGCGCTATAGTGACTGGTTTAGTGGTGGTGTGCACCACTGTCATGTGACAAAATTGAAGAATTCTTCATAAGGGACCTCATTGAAAAAACTACTAAAGCGATCGCAACGAGTGATAGCTCGTTGGAAAGGTATTGAATCAGGCTTTAATTGAAAAATAAAATTTTCCTAATTTTTCTTGTTAAATAATTAAAAATAATTCAATTATAAAAAATATAAAAACAATGAGAACAAGGTGGTCTCTTAAATGCTCTTCTCCTGTCCAAACAAGGAGTCGGGGCCCATTTTTTTATTGCTGATTCTTAAAGCAAAAATTATGAGGAATCCAAAAAAAATAAAATTAGCCGGAAAATTTAGGAGCTTCTGTGGAAAATCGGAAAATTTAATTTTCATGGGAAAATTTAATTTTCATGGGAAAAAAGGTAAGCCTGATTCAATACCTTTCCAACGAGCTATCACTCGTTGCGATCGCTTTAGTAGTTTTTTTTTAAAACAACTTTCAATGAGGTCCCTTATGAAGAATTCTTCAATTTTGTCACATGACAGTGGTGCACACCACCACAAAACCAGTCACTATAAAAAAAAAAAAAATATGTAGGTACATTATTTTTTGATGGGCAATCGATTGAGACTATTTATTTTAAAATCGGAGAGGGGTCGTCCAAAAGGTGATCGCTTTCATATGGAATTGCTCTATATATAAATATTTAGTTTACAAATACACATTTAATCTTTATTAAATTTAAATATTTAATTTTGTCTTTTATTTAATTAATAGACAATTACTTTCACAAGTCGGTGACAACGCAAAATTTAAGTTGTTTCAATCCACAATTTTGTTTTTTGTATGAAAAACAGATACAAAAATCTTCCATGGTTGATTTTTTCATATGTCTTACTATAGTTGTACTTTTTAGTATAATTTTCCTCGTCACTACTACATGTTGACATGCTACAACATCTTGTTCATTCTGGGTATATCTTTCAATCTGGTTGTCGTTGACACTATTAATGTGGTAATCAGCACAAAATAAATTAGTTAAACATTAGTAAAATAGTGGTAAAACTTTAGTTCAAAACAGTTAACTGCTGAATAAGTATAACTAAAATTTTAGGTGAAAACAAAATTTTAGCAAAAAATTTGCTGAAAAATAGTATACCTGATTTACAAGACGTTTTCTACTAATTTATTTATTTTTTTAATTGTATGTTATGCTAAAATAAACAGAAACTTTTGCTAAAAAATTATAGATTGCTGATTTCAGAAGTGCAAATTCTTATTCAAATTAAAAAAATTTTCAGATTTTTAATAATTTTTTTGGTTTACTAAAATTTAGCAATGTTTTGCTGATTTTAGCAAATTAATTTGCTTCTTTCAATTAACAAAAAATTAGTTCCAATAAAAGTCAATATTTGTAGATTCAACAGATTTATTTTAGCTATTATTCGTACTAATATTTAGCAAAAAAAAATCTGCTAATTTTAGCAGTTTTTTCTGCAACGTAATTTTTTACAAATTTTTTGTAGTTTTAGTATAAATGTTTACTATTTTTTTTCTATTAGTGTAAAAATACTAAATTGGTGTGGCAAAACACGTAGTTTTTAACATATATGTAAAAATACTGAAACCATGAATTTAAGTGCTAGTGGTTTTATACTTTTTATAAACAACAAAATATTTTTATAAAAAATAAACGAAATTAAAATACAACTACTCCCTCACGGATGAGTGGTTTTAACTGTCAAGATTTTTTTGGGAAATGTAATTTTCAATTTGGCAACCCGCGGTTTAAAGAGTTATAGTGTCAAATATGTCTTGAATGGTAAATATTAGTGTCCGACCGAGTATTCGGCTTCGGCCAAAAAGTGAAGTTCAGCCAAGTTCGGTGTTCGGCCAAATTTTGGCCGAACTACCGAACTTTTTATGATTATTTATAAAAAGCACAAATAAATAACAACCGTGGTTATATTTACTTTTCAGAATTTACAAAAAAAAAACTACATAAAGAATACAACGTTGAATATGATAGAATGCAAAAAAAAAAAAACAACGATATTTAAATATCAATGTGTGTGAAAAAATTTCAAAAAGCCAAAAGAGTTTAAAAAAAATTTCCAGAAATATACCTACAAGACTTATAAGCAAATAATCAAATTTAATGCGTTATAATTTAAATAACGTATACTTTTATATTTTGCAATTAATTTCGAGTGGTAAGTAATCCTAAAAAGAGAATAACAGGTTCATCAATTTGGGATAGACATGATGCAGAACCGGACTTAGAAGTAGTAGAACCAAATGAAAATTTTATTGAAAAAGAAATTAAAATGTTTATTACGGAGGCTTTAAGTCCCGAAATATAAATCTATTTGAGTATTGGAATTCAAGTCCATTTACAAATATAAAAGCTGTAGCAATAAAATATTTATCAGCCCCACCAACTAGTGTAGCTATTAACATGGTGTGAATGCGGAAAAATTGCTTTTCTGACATTACAATATCAAACTTTTTAATTTTAAATATTAAAGTTTAAGTTTTTTTTTCTATGTATATCAACTTAAAAATCGATCAACTATTTTCTTTGACTATAAAATATAGTACAAATATTTTATTCTTTTTTTTGTACTTAAAATAGTACAACTATTTTCCAAATACGATTTTTTAAAAAAATATACCTATAAATTTTTATTTTTGTTTGTGTTTAATAACTTTTTTGTTTAAATTTATTGATCTAAAAAAACAATTTATATTTTTTTTTATTAAAACAAAAAGTTTGGCTTCGACCGAACATTGATATTATGGCCAAAGTTCGGTCGGACACTAGTAAATATCATCATTACTCGTATTATGTGAAAGCGCTAAATGGATCCAATGAACCTAGAATTCTCTACAAAATTTCTTTCTCCAAAAATCTCTAAAAGACTAACTTATGGCTTCACGAATTATGGTGTCCAATTGCAGTTGTTTTACTTAAAAAAATGCCTCGATACCCAAGCACAATTTTTTGAGAAAAACAAAAACGAACGTGCAACGATTTTCTAGTAAAGGAGAATACGAGTAGTAAGTAACAACTTCTCTGCTGTAGTTGTTTTTTAATAAATAAAGTATGTAGAAAGCATACTTGGGACTAGTTCATTGTATGAGAAAATTAATTATCGATTTAATTGGCATTGTTTGATATCAATAGTAATTAAAATTTTAGTAATTATAATTGCTTAAAAAACAATGCCAATGAAATTTTGTTTCAATTGGCATTGATCATTGTCTTTAACAGACAATTATAATTGATTGTTATAATTTTTTCTTACACTTGTCTGCAAAAAAAAAAAATATTTTGCAAATTTAGATTCAAATTCTATATGTGCGTACTTATATTGTATTATATTTGTCAAGTATACATTATAAAAAGCTGATCCATCAGTTACCAAACAAGACTGAGTGATAAAATTAAAAAAAAAATAGCGAATACATTTAAGGTTAGGACTTTGTGACAATGATTCCGGAATAACGTTGTTTATATTCTCGAAAATTATACTCGGTGGGGGTAAATAGTATTATTCAACATTTTTAGCAGTTGTTCTTTTTCATTTAGGTTTTTTTTATCGGACCAAGCTTGATTTAAAATATCGTGGTTATTGTCGGCGAAAGAAATAAATGTTAACTTTACAGGTTTTTTTCTGTAATAATAATTCGGTTTCCACACTTCAACTTCAAACGTACATTTATAGTTATGTTCCCTAAAGCTTGATTTTTACAAATATATTTTAATTCATCCAATATATTCTGGCAATCGTAGCTATTTTCTATAAATTTAAATTTCTCCTCCATCGCAGAATTCGCAGATTTATCTTGATGACGGCCAACTTTACCCCTCATGTTGTCATGATACTTAGCCTCAAGCAGCAACTAAATCATATTCAGTTTTTGTGAGGGCATTAGAACGAGTTCGAGTGTAGAATTTTCGATGTATTAGCTTGTCCATCATCATGCTGTCTCTTAACTGCAGCAATTGAATTTCACCGAGTGTATAATTTTCAGTACTGTACATGAATTGTTACGGACTTTTCGTTTTTAAAATAATGAAAAAACACGTAATTTTTCAACTCTTAAATCGATCAAAGTTTTCATTCCACGACTAACAGTAACAGATTCACCTTCAGTCAAAAGTTTATTGCAGCTAAATTGGGAATTTTTTTTTAATATAAATATTCACCGACACAAATTGTAATAAGAAAAACTAGCAATTAACACGTGTATTTAGTATAAGGGACCGTTCAACACTGCAAGCAAGGGAATAGAATATACATATATACGAAAACAGAAGGTATATATGCATCGCCATGCGAACAATAGAGTAGACAGATGTTGTTCAAAGTCATATGGGTAGACTGAATAAGGGACTGAGTTCCGTTTGAGTTTACATTCTCAGAGTTGTATGGCTTATACGTATAAGAGACTTATAAGAGGCATATAAGCGAAAGCTCAATAAGATTGCCCACGATCTTAATTTAAGAATAAAAAGGTCTAAAAATCAACAATTCACCAAAAACATATCAAATCATCAAAATACGGATTACTCATTATCTTAATAATCCCACAACAAATGCAGCACCCATAAAGGACTGTAATAACAAATGTACAAAAAGTGATACCCAGAAAGCGAAATTATTTGCTGATCATCTACAAAATACATTTTCCACAAACACTACATCTGATAATTCTCAATTAGATGTAAATGATACAGTTGAAGTAAAGGAAATAGAAATACACTTTTTCTGAGGTTGATTCTTTGTTAAAAAAAAGATAAAAAATTTAAAGTCACCTGACTTTGATTTTATAACCACAGAAGTGTTACAGCACCTTAGTTTAAATATTACTTTTAAACCAACGCACATAATAAATGCATCGTTTCGACTACACCAAGCTTCGAGTTATTGGAAAATATATTCGGCCGTTTACCTAGATGTGTCACAAGCTTTCGATAAAGTCTGCCATAATGGATTACTTAGAAAACTTAAACAAATATTTCCAGCAAGTTTCTATAACTAGCTACTTTCATATTTACAAAACAGATAATTTGCAGTCAAAAATGAAAACGAATATTCAAATCTTAGACGGATAACTGCAGGTATACCTCAGGGCAGAAAGGGTGTTTTTTATAGAGGTATAGAACTTTGAAATGGAATAAAACAAAGGTGAATTTTTTAAATTGACATGAAATTTACTTTATTCGAAAGATAATCTTCTGGCATTATAATTGAAATATGACTTCGGGAATATGACTGCTACGGCTGGCTCCGACGTAGTCTAATCTAGAGGTCCAACTTTCGATGACTTTTTAAAACATTTGTGGCCGTATATTGGCAATAACGCGGCGAATGTTGTCATCCAAGTGGTCAATGGTTATGGGCTTATCGGCGTAGGCTAGCGACATCATATATCCCCACAGAAAATAGTCCAGCGACGTTAAATCGCACGTTCATGGGCGAAATGTGAAAATATGCGGTTCCGAAATGTGAAAATATGCGGTTACCAAACGTTTCTTTCAATAAATCAATTGCGGCACGAGCTGTGTGACAAGTTGCGCCGTCTTGTTGAAACCACAGCTCCTGCACATCATGGTTCTTCAATTGATGATCGAAAAAGTCAGTAATCATGGCTCTATAGCGATCACCATTGACTGTAACGTTTTGACCAGCATGTTTGTAAAGAACTACGGACCAATAATTCCATTGGCACACCAAACAGTCCAGTTTTTCTGGATGTAACAGTATCGTAAAATACACTTGAGGATTATCATCACTCCAAATGATAATCCTCAAGTGAAGCCCCTTTTAACCAAAAGTGAGCTTCATCGCTAAACAAAATTCGCAAAATTCGTGCGCGATACTTATTTCGAACAGAACCATGATTTTCAAAATAAATTTGCACAATTTGGAAGCGTTGTTCAGGCGTCAGTCTACTCATGTTGAAATGCCAAACCAAATTAAACATAAATCGGTTGACAGCTGACAAAATGGCCTCCAGTTAAAAAACTGTTGCCAACTTAAAGTTCTATACCTGTATAAAAAAACACTTTACAAGTAAGTTGCCAACTTATCTTAATTTTGTAACGGCTACATTTGCAGACGATACAGTAATTCTATTGATTGGAAAAATAATAACAGAGTCTTCCCGAAACCTACTATATGGTGTAAATAAATAGATTTCATGGTCTAAAAATTGGCGCATTAACCTCAATAACACAAAGTCTTTACACGTAGTTTTTACTAACATAAAAAAATATATATAGTATACCAATATATATATATTGATAATAATGAAATGAAGAGTTAAAGTTTCATAAACTAAATTGGCGGGAGAAGGTCTGTTCTGTCAACACACAACAAACTTCTCATATATAATCATATTTTATAATCCATTTGGACATGTGGCATTCAACTCTGGGGTAGTGCCTCAAACGGTGTTGTAAACATAATTCAACAGTCCCAAAATAAAATATAAAAAAATGCTGTTAACGCTCCTTGCTATGTACGCAACGCTGACCTCCATCGCGATCTTAAGAGTAGAATAGTATCCGAATAAATTTCTGATATTGCAACCAAACATGCAGAGAGGACTACGAACTCATGTAAATCCAGAAGCATCTAACCTGATTTACACTGCAGATTTAAAAAGTAGATTAAGACGTATGAAACCCTCTGATTTAGTAAACCATCAACTCTAAATCTAAAGCAACACGTTTTTTATTGTAGACAAACTGCTTCTTAGCTCTAAGTACGAGTACCTAGTTGCAGTGAATGTTTGTAGTTTTATGTAAATTACTTTAGTATAATTTTTTAATAAAAATTTAAAAAAAAATATAAGTATTTTTACTTATTTAAATGAACGATATACGTGGCATATGCTTGCATATTATATAGAATATAATTATTTTAACTTTCAGAATAGCGATCTCTGAAATGGTGACTCTTAGAAAAAAGGTATTAGGACATTTTTTGTATATAATTTTATGATCTACAATTTTTGTAGGACCTTTTTTTTAAAAAAACTTACCATTTACATGAATACCAAAAAGCACATTGTTATTTGGGGCTCGCCCCTTTTTGTATGTTGAAATACAAATGATATTCTTATTTAAAAGTTCATTATAATTTATCCATTCATTGTACAGACACAAAATAAACATTCATTGGATTTGAATTCCTTTAATAAACGCGCATACAATGTACATTCACTGTGTCCTTAATTCCTTTTTTTGTTTGTTACTTAAATGTAATCAACTGTTATGGATTTGTCACCCTCATTTTATGGCGTTTGATGTATTATTCGGTTCATTTGACCGACAGGTCTTGACAAATAAAATACTTTTGTCAAAGACAAATATGTAAACAAACACATACATTCACGCTTTGAACACGCCAACAAAGGAACGGATCAAAAGCGTTAAAAAAGTACCCCTTGTTTAGGTAAAGGATAATAAACAAAGCGAACGCATGATAAACACAAACAGCCAACTGTCATTGAATCTACCCACAATAATTGTGGTCGCAATGAAAACTTTTGGTTTTTCGTCGGAGTAATAAAATCAATTAGTAAAACACCGCATCGTCAACTGCAGTCAAACATTTCCTGAAGATGATAGTTAAAAAGAGACTCGCTAAATTTTAAAAAACTTTACTTAAATTAGTTACGTTAATCAATTATTAACCCTTTGACGACCAAACTCAAACTGCTGTAGATTTTTTAACGAAACTTTTGGAGACTTGAACATGTTGCTGAAAATAAACCAGATGATAGTTCTTTGCGTTTTTCTACACACAAAAAAAATCGTTGCTAAGTAATTAGGAGTATTTCAACTAATAACGTTTTTTCGCATAAATTATTCAAAGATTAAGTGGAAACAAGAAAAAATTTGGTAAAATGTTACTAGTTTTCACATAATTTTTGCTCCAAATTATTTGCTCCAATTACCTTATGGTATGTTTGAGCTAAACCACTAAATAGATCTATGAGATTATTTAATATTTATTGTAATAAGTTAGACATAAGTGTTTCTCACTCCCAATTTAAAATTTTGTTAAATAATTTATTTTTAAATATCTTAATTTTTATATGCTAGTCTGTAAGGATATTGTATCCATAGACTTAAATAAATAAATAAATAAAAGGAGGATTCGGCAAATAAAAATCAATTATTACCTCGAAAATTGTGAGAAGTTACTATTATTTTAAAACTTTTTATCTTACCACTTCGGTCCTGATTAGTGAGGTCAAAATGACCCAATTTTAAAATCATGATATATCTATTTTCTAATTAATTTTTTCTTTTACAATTACAAATTTTGGGACACTTTTAAGTAAGAATAGTAAAAAACACTAGCATTAAAAAGAAAACATATATCAATTCTCAGGATTTTGAAAACTTGCATTACATTTTTTGATGGTTTTTTACTAAAGAAAACTTAATAACTTTTGAAAGACTAATGGGATTCTGATGTCAGAACAGAGACAAGTAACTAAAAACCTTATATTTTTGTAGCCCACGGAATACCACAATATTAAATATGAAATGAAAGTTTAAAAATGGTTACACACATCAAATGTTCATAGCAAATCTAACAGAATATATATTTAAACTTTATAGATTAAAACTTATAAGCGATCAAAGTTATAAGCGCTATATAGTAGTAAAAAGTCGCTCGCGCAAACGAGATTTTTCTGCAGATAAAAAATTTGAATATGAGTACTATGACATACATTTAAAAGAAAATGCTACAATTTATCGATCCTGGTAAAAAAAATGCAAAATTAATTGTCAAAATATGAAAATATTATATTGGGTCAAAATGACCCAAACCCAACAGGTGCATGTAAAACATAGATTGTCGACTGGAAAAAAAATTGTATACTTTTTTTAAAGTTTGTTTTGCATAATTAGAATATATTTGAGGTAATTTATAATATAAAACTTACATTTACTCTACACGAATATCTTCTAGTATCTAATTTTAACTTTGTTTTTTTAAGAATTGGGTCCTTTTGACACAAACAGGACCGAAGAGTTAATAGAAAAGTTTCTAATTTTTTCTTAAAAGAAACTCTTTCGTAAAATGTAATTATTTCGTTTTTTTTTAATAGAAACATATTTGCCAGCAATTTCTTAAAAGTTTTCGTAAATATGAAAATTGGGCCAAATGGGCTCTTGTAAAATTTTCTTAAAAAAGTGTTGTGTATAAATTCTGGAGAATATAAAATTTTTAGTTTTTTTTACTAGGATTTTTTTTTTTAAAACATAATTTTTTAATATTATTATCTTAAAAAAATCAATAAACTTTATTAATAAAAAACACTATGAATTTTAATATTTAGAAATACCATACCCTTAAAAAATCATGCACATATTAGCCTTCGATTCGGCTTTCACTGGTTCTGATAACTTTTTTTCCCCTAAACACTTAAATTTCTAAAATATTAAAAATATAAAGTCTATCGAAAAAATAAAAAGCTGGATTTCAGTTTAAAAAGCGGCGAAAAAAATTCAAGGCGGGATCAGCGTTTACCGGTCAAGTTACTTATGGGAGATCAAGCGCGGCTTCAAACTAGTGTTTAAAAAAACCGACTTTTTGCGAAACCAGGCATTCGGTTAATCGATTGTGAAAAAAACCGGTTAACTGAAATTAAATATAACAGCATTTTTATCATAAAAAACATACCAAATGCATATAATATGAAGACTAAATTTTGAAAAAATTTCTTTTTTTATATTTATTTAAATTATTTATTAACAACACTGCGCAACTCGAAAAATAAAACAAAAGTGCCGAAAACTTATTCTAAATATTTCGGCCACGCTGATTTTAATGGCGAACCCAGTTTTTTCAATGGATGGTAACCGATTCCATGCGGGGTGTCGGTAATGGTAATGCTATTTTCTTTTATTTCGGTAACGGTATTTTATGGGTAATTATATTTTAGTAAATCCGGTAACATGTTTTTAGCGATAACAGTATTTAAGTTATTTCGGTAACAGGTTTTTAGCTGTAATGGTATTTTAGGTTTTTTCGGTAACGCTATTTTTGCTAAAAAATTGTATATTGCTGATTTTATAAGAGAAGATTTTTATTCGCATTAAAAAAAAACTTTAAAAATTTTACATTTTTTAATGATTTTTAGTCTACTAATAGTTAGCAAATGTTTTTGCTGATTTTAGCAGAATATTTTGTTACTTTCCGTCAACTAAAATTTAGCTCAAATATAACAAAATATTTGTAAATTAAACAGATTTATTTTTGCTTTTCTTATATTACTAATATTTAGTAAAATAATCTTCTAATGTTAGCAATTTTTTGTGCAAGCCCATTTTTAACTACTTTTTAGTAGCTTTTTTTGCTATTTTTACAGGTTTATTTCCATGAGTTTAGTTTATGATATACAGTGCACTCGCAAAAACGTGAACTAATTTTTTTAAGCGGTGTTCGCGTTTCTGATGTTGTTCACGTTTGTGATTGGAATTTTTTTTTACTTTTTTACTACAGAATTGATCCATCATTATGTCTTTTATTTAAGGTAAGTAAATTTTTTTATTAAGTCTTCTTCTTTTCGATAACATTGATTTTCTTACATACGATGAAAATAATAACATTCTTAGAGCTATATGTGTCTTACTCTAATAACCAAACAAATGTATAAAGCAACATTGCTAAAATGAGATGGTATAATGTATACATTACAAATTGAATAATTTGACAAGGCTTGCTTTCGACCTTTTAAATCGCTAACAGAGCAAAAGTCTGTAAATAACATACTATAACTAAATAACAAATAAAAGTAAACAAATAAATAACGAGAGTTCTGTTGATTACATTGACAAAACATATTCATATCAAATTTTTATATAAAACTGAGCGTTAAGTGTAATTACATAAAATCAAAGAACAAAATAAAACGTTCAAGTACGTAAAATTACTGTAATATCGCAACGAAAAGAATTGGATTCTTATTGATTAATTATAAATATATTTTTAAATATATATCACAGAAAAAAGATTTTATATTAATTTTTCCTTCATTTTCAGCCCCTATGGATGCCAGGGACCGCTCTCATATAAAATGAGGGAAGAGGAACTGGATCGTCGTCAAAGTGTTCGCTTAAGATTCCAATAGGTGAAAGATATGTGGATCCAGACCAGTTTACGTTTTTTTCAATATCATATATTTCGCTGACTAGGGTGTTGTTGTGGAGTTCAAGATTTTCTACAAATCTGTTCAACAACGACATGGCATACCGACAGAAGGGTAAAACATCTGCATTTTTATAGACGTAGGTATTTGAAAACCGTTTTATACGGTTTTCATAATTTTTTCCGATGCATTTCCGTAGGATTTTTCTTTCAAATTTCTGCAATTCTTTAGCCACTATAGGTGATATAGTGAACCAGATTGGGAATCCATAACAGAGTATTGATCTGATTGCTACTTTATAAAGCAAAAGTTTGGTGTCCTTCGGTAAGTATGTGTTGTTCATCAGATTTGCAAATATTCCAGCTACTTTTTTTGTCTTTTGCAGAGTACTTCTAGTGTGGGCATTAAATTTCAGCAATTTATCAAAGTTTATTCCAAGGTACTTTATGGAGTTTTTAAATGGTATATTTATACCGTCTAACGTGAGTTTTAGAGATTTACTTTCTGGCACTACATACCTCGGACATTTGCCAGACGGGTTCCTGATACAAATCGCCTCTGATTTTGCTGCGTTTACTTTAATGCCCCATTTCCTATAAAAAGCGCTTATCTTGCCAAGATGGAATGCGGCATCATGCAATGCTTGTATCGGTGATTCATTATGTGCGTAGATTAGGCAGTCATCAGCATATATGATAGCCTTTGAATTGCCAGATAGGTGAGGAAAGTCATATAAAAAGATGTTGAACAGAAATGGTGCCAGGATGCTTCCCTGAGGCACCCCACTTTTTACAAGTCCGAATTCTGATGTAGTGTTGTTGATTTGGACACTAAATTCTCTATTAGTGAAAAAGCTTTTAAATAACTTGATAAGAAAAGGATCAATGCCAAGATTTATTAGTTTATAAAGTATTCCGTTGTGGTACACAGAATCAAAGGCCTTTTTCTATGTCCAAAGATATCGCCACAGTGCAAGTTTGTTCCCTTAAGTTGCAAGTTACATCATTGTGGAATTTTAACAATGCGTGTTGTGTTGAATGTGTTTTTCTAAAACCAAATTGGAATTCTGATATAGGCTCTACTATAAACTCATTTTCCATTTTTTCTTTTAATAGATGTTCAAACAATTTACCAATGTTTGATAAAAGGGATATTGGTCGAAAATCTTCCGGCTTTTTACTATCCCGTTTTTTTCCTATCGGTAGTATTTTTGCTTTCTTCCAAGCTAATGGAAAATAACCATTATTTATACAATTGTTAAAAATGGTGGCCAGCAATTTTAGAGTTGAGTCAGGAAATTTTTTGATGATATAGTTTGATATGCCATCTAACCCAGAAGACTTTTTGCTGTTAATGCTATTAATATGCATTTTAATATTGCTCACGTTGGTAAAATGGTATGTGTCAAGATTTTCTTCTGATAAAAACGTGTCATCAAAACTATAAATATGTTGTGGAATTCTATCGACATAAGAAGATATCTGATTTTCAATATTATCAATTGGCCTTTCAGGAACTACCTCTTGGAAGACAGCAGTATAATGAGATTTAAATATCTCAGAGATTTGAGAGCTACTAGAAACAATAGTGTCATTGTGTTCGAGTTGATGGCAAAAAGGAGATTTTTTTTTACCTACAATCTGAAATACTTCTTTAAAAGCAGTAGGGCCTGGTGTTATTTTTGAGAGCCTATGTCTAAAAACTTTCGCATCCTCAATATTTATAAGCTCATTAATAATTGTTTTTATAAGTTGTATTTGTTTAGACAAAATTGTATACTCACTGCTATTTTTGTTTCCAGTTCTGTGGTATATTTTCTTTAATTTTTTTTGCCAATCATACTTTACTTTGAAAAATTTTTTTATGTGCTCGGGATATGGACGTTTTTGATCGTTAAACTCCAGCTTTGTTGAATGGCGATCGTTGTATTACGGCAAGTGTATCATTAAGTGTATTAATAAGCGTATCCAATTCATCATTATTTAAATTATAATTGTTGTGAGGTAAAATGGATATAGAGGCGGCTTCTAAATCTCTTCTGAATGCGTTCCAATTGGTGTTTTTGTATGATGCTGTTACTGGCGGAGTTCTAATTTGTAGATTGCCTGAATCAATTTCAAGTTCCAAGACTAATGGAAAATGATCCGAGAAAGTTGGTAAACTTTTGATGACGTAATTAGGTTGGACGGCATTTAACAAACTGGGAGATACTAAAAAGTGATCTAGAAAAGATGACCCGTTTGGGAATGATGGTGATGTATCGCAGATGCGAGTTATCTCTAAACAGTTATTTTGCAACCAGGTATGTATGATCCTTCCGTTGGCATTATCAATTGTATCTCCCCAATTTACATTTTTCGCATTTAGATCACCACCCAATATACACCCATCAAAATTGTTGGCCAGGAGGAGAATTTGTTCTAAACCATCATTTAACTCATGTGAATAAATTAAACATGGAATGTATAATGAACCCAGTAGATATTTTTTACTAATGTTGTTTGTGACCAATTCTATTTCAATAAAAGTTGTATTGAATTTTGTACTAGTACAATTAATTCTATTATACCGTATAGTGTTTTTGATGACTATTGCTACCCCTAAAGGTGAGTTGTCGTAAATGAAATTATAACCCTTAAGATTTACCTTTTATTCGAGTGCAAATGACACTCTTGAATAAATCCAACATCAATATGATTGAAATGAAGGATATTTGACAGTTCTATTTGACGACTATTGTTTATAAGGGAGCGGACGTTAAAAGACATGATTCTTAATTTATTACGGTTCATATTCAGCTTTTACTTTACTTAGAAGCCGCAAGAATTCTGCTTTAGCTTCGTGTTTTGGCATATTTTTGAAATTTGATAAAAAGTTTGTAATTTGTTGCTCCAATGTCAATTCCTCAAGAAAAATTTGTGTGAGTTTCAAAAATTCTGCAATTACAGGTGATTTCTGTGTTTGTGGTTGGGTTGAATTTACCTGAAACAAGCTGGCGTATGATTTACCAGGTAGACGGGTGGAATTGTCTATTATTCTGGTGACGTTGATTTTGGCGGCGAGCTTTTCATCGCTGGCTTTTTTTTATGCGTTCCCTTCGTGAGGAAAGACAACCTCTCCAGTTTGCAGGGTGTCCACTTACTCCACAATTTACGCAGTGGGGAGCCGATGTTTCGGTGTTATTACGCTCACATTCACCTTGCGCATGCTTTTTATCGCATTTCACACATTGGAATACCGAGTTGCAGTTTTTGGCAATGTGACCCCAGCGCTGGCATCTGTGACATTGCACCTCTCTTTCCTTTCTTTTTGGTTTCTCCCAAAAAATTGTTTGACTTAGCAGATACTTCACATGTGCGACGTCTGCCAGCGATTTACCTGGATTTAAGGTAACCAGGTATAATCCTGTGTCGCAAGAATTTTTGATTGAATACGGCGTTGTGAAACGCGTAACTTTGCCGACCACATTTGGAATCGTTTTGTCCAAAGCAGAATTCACTTCATCGGTTTTCATACCATGAAAAAGGCCTCTTAAGACAAATGAAATTTGTTTTAGCTGTTTTGGTGTATATGAATATGAGTGGATATTTTTCTCCCTCAATAAAGCCATAATTTCTGAATGGACTTGCACATCATTAAGGTACAACTTACTTTTGTGTTTATTAACGTTTTTTATTTTAAACGTTATTTTTGGAGTTTTAGCTTCTAGTTGTTCAACTAGACGTTTGATGTTGACATCGAATAAAAAAATTGGGGGGCAAAAAGAATTGGTGACCTTGTTTTTCGTGACTTTGGAAGCCGATTCATCTCTATTCTGTTTGGTACCAACCTCAGCGTTTTCAGTTTCAATTTCCAAACCGGAAAGTAGTGCAAATCTGTTATCACCCAAATGGGAGACGTCAATGTTGGTCGGTGACGATACGTCTGCTGATCTTTTCCGTTTTAGGAAATTAAATTGTGGTTGGCTGCCTCCATTATGCGGTTGTTTAATTGTTGAGTTCTCGTCCTCGGTGTCCATGGTTGGACTAAAAAATTGGGATCACCTTTGCAGTAAATGCTCCAATGACGCCTTTGGTTGTGTGTTGTTTTTTAAAAAATGTATTAATTTTTAATTAATTAGAAAATAATATTGCGCGTAAAAAAAAGTATGTCTGCTTCACCCAGACGTCAGCTGTTTTTTCCCTCTTTTATTTAACAAAAAATAAAATATGCAAAGATTTTGAATATTTTTCTCCTGAAAAATTCTTAAATTCAAACATACATTTTTAGACAAAATTTTTAAATATTCAGACACGTATAAAAAAATATAAACATTTTAAGAAATTTTCCTATTAGAAAACTTTCTGATTCTGGGACTTTTTTAAAAAGACCAAATTCAGAATCTAAGACAATTTTTGCATACCCAAATATACGTTTTTGATATTTAACAGTTCTTAATTTCTAATACATTTACTATGAAAATAACTGCTAATTATATTTAAATTTTATTTATACGTTTTGAACAATTTTGATTTAAAAAATTCTTAAATTCGGAGATACAGGAACAGTGCTAACGAGTTTTTCTGTTCATGTTAGAAAAGGTGTTTACTATAAGGACGTGGTGAAATTATTATTCGGGGATTACCCAAATTACTAAAATATTGAAGAATTAGAAACATTTCTTATAAAAAAAATGTTTTAATGTTTTAGAGCTATTGAACTTTGTTCACGTTTTGGAATAGTCAATGTAAAAAAAGTGTTCATGTTTCTGGGGTTCATGTTACTGGATGTTCACGTTTCTGCGAGTCCACTGTATATGATGCATTCAAGACTCCCTGCTGTACAAAATTGAGCTTGACATATAGAGCTGTAAAATGGATTAAAATTTCTGGCATCAGATTTTTAAAATTCAAAATGGCAGATCCAATCTTTTCTAAAAGTTTTATGGGTCGCCATTTTGAATTTTTAAAATACTATTTCATATTAGCATTCAACTACCTCTAAAGCTTTTAGAAAATAAAATATTTCAATTAATTTGATGATTTTCTAAAAAAAACCATCCGCCATTTTGAATATTTCAAACCTGATTTCAGATTCGTACTCAGCGACCACCAAATCTTTCCAAGAAAATATTTTATAAAAAAACTATCACTTTAAAAAAAAATCATCGCACGCCATATTGCATTCGCCATTTTGAATTTGAAAAGTCTAATGTCAGATTCGTAATCAGCCATCCCAATAGCTATTAAGTGACAATTTTGAAGCAAATTTCGAAACTTTTTTAAATCATCCGCCATATTGGATCTGCCATTTTTAATTTTAATAATTGAGTATAGTGACCCCAAAACACCCAGAATGTCAATTTTCAAGACGTTTCCGTCACTCCTTCACATATTTTTAAGTATGAAAGTGTTATCTCAACTCGAGCCTCCAAATTTTATATACCATCATTATCTCCATATTACGCCACTCGACTTTGGAAAGCAGGAGATATACACCAAAATTTAAAGAAATTATACAGCTCTGAACGTCATGCTCAATTTTGGACAGTACGGGGTCTCCCTTTCACAAAGAATGCCCAAAATATAGAGATTTTTTTTCTGATCTCGACTTAAATGAATAAACATGTAACGGTATGGATATATTAATGGTAACGCTATTTTAAATTATTTCGGTAACGGTATTTTAAGGATAACGCTATTTCAATTATTTCGGTAACGGTATTTTATGGATAACGATACACCCAGAGAAAACCATTAATAAGTTTCATCAATTTTCGTCCAATGTACCAATTTGATCAATATTTATGAAAAATTTCATAAACAACAAGTATTATAGTGATCATATCATGGTCTCCATGAATTTTTTCTACACAAAAATAATGAAATCCTTACTAATACAGAATATAGTTCATATATATAGTGAAACATTTCATAAATATGACGAAATTGGTTCTGTTTTTTATGAAATGTTTCATAAATACTATGAAACGTTACATTGGACGAAAATTTATGAAACATGTCATAAATATGATAAGTGTAGTCAGTTGAAAGGGTTTTGAATCGGGAACGGTATTTTAGCGGTATTGACTGCCATCCCTGGTTTTTCAGTTAGGGGCCAGATTTTTCGCCAAATTGCATTAGTTTTACATGTTTTAATAAAGTTTTTAAACATTAAATATAAAAAATAAGATATTTTATCTTTATTTCTTATGGTAAATACTGATGAGACCTTCAACAACATTTTGTCAACCCATATATATCGCTGCCTTCCAAAATGCTAAACGTGGACTTTGATAGTTTTGATAGAAAATGTAAAAATGTTGTACTTATATTATATTATATAATTTCCAAGCTTAAAAGTTGTTTTAATTAAATTTATAATTTAATTTGTGATTTTCAATATATTCTTTGCATTACAAATACATAATTAACGCACACTTTTCATTATTTATATTCAAAAATAATCACTAAAAACAGCACTATGAGTATTAACAGTTTTCTCTGTCCCAGAATATGTTTGCAGGTAAACTTATTGTTAAGAGATATTTAGTAGAATTCAGTTCTAACACTTAAATTGGAACTGTGCTAATTTTTCTTTCTCTGTTGTAGATGAACTTCAAGCACTTGTAACTTGGAGTTCGGCGATCAATGAATTAAAGAATGTTCTTTTTATTACTGATAATATTAATGCATTTTATTCAATTATTTATACTAAAATTACTGTTTATTTCACTCAATTATATTAACTTAAAATTTATGGCTTTTTAGCCAATAAGAGTCGAGAATGCTAAAACTTGCTGAGTTACCAATATTTGGTTTAAAATTGGTGTATAAAATTTACGTCTTCCCAACCAATGGTTGAAAGAATGCATTTAATGCCACCTGATATTCATGTGACAATTTTTATTCACATAATGTGTAATCTGAAACACTTAGCATTAAGGTGGCTCACAAAATGAAAATTAATATTAGGGCAACTCAATTATCACAAGTTTGAAAATTCTCCTCCGCGTTGAAAGGACGTTCAACAATGTTGTTATATGCCAGCTAGGTATTCACTGTGAATCTGCGTGGCGCTGGTGAAGGTGTTGGGTTGTTAGTGGTTGATCCACATGATGGAAATTCGATGGTCTCCGTGACACCTTTCAATAGGCGGTTCACGTTTGTTTTTGCATGTTACGTATCTAGTTAGCAGAATTATGAGTGCTACCAAACTGACTGTGAGTGCTAGGTACCCAATCGTATGGCTGTGCAGTTGATGGCACCTCAATTTGTTTGGTAGGTCCATGATTTCTTGTTCCTTCAATGATTGATGCAAGATTGTTAGTTCATCAATGTTTTTGGCAAACGCATTATCCAAGCTTGTAGATTGATTGTTGTTTATTAGGTGTGTGACATTCTCGTATCCCGCTAGGTCAAAGAATTTTCCAAGGCTTGTGAATGATGATTCTAATGTGTTTGATACAGTTTGTTGTCCAGTCATGGTGATAAATTAATTTTTAAGAATACATCCTGGATCCAGCGCCAGCAACCCCGACCCTTTTAACGAGATATTTATGATTTCTTTATCACAAACTGCAGTGGCCCGTGATGATGATGAAGCGTAAATCCATTGATTTCTGCTGATGAGTGGGAACCATTTCGTAGTAGTGTTTTCGAGTATGCAGGTTGGTGATGTTTTGTTGTTGTACAAGTTTATTTCAAACCCACACCTCTCTGACCCGTAGGTGTATCGGATTTGAACGTTGGAAAACAAGAACACTCCGGGTTTAGTTATGTCGCATGAGTTCAACTCCGATTTTGAGAAAAGTGCGTATTGTTTATGGGATGCGCTTATACCTAAGAATCTTGAACATGGCTTGATGGCTACCAAGGTCTTGTTGTTAATGTTAGGCACAGGAATCAAATGTACTAGCTTAAATGGTCCACGTTCAATTAACGGTAAAGTTACCTTGAACACTACATGACGTTGCGTAAGTCTACCTCGTACCTTCATTATTCTGAATAATTGTAATATATCATCTTTGTCATCCACAGGGAAGATTACTGAGTTTGGTGAATGGAGCTTAATTTGATTCACTTCATTCTGTAATTGATCTGGAGTTAATAACAGCGGACTGATTTTTCCATGACAGGTGTCAATGAGACTGTTGGTAATTGAAGCTTGTATTTTTTGGACGCTGTTTGCAATTGTGGTTAAGTCCAGGACTCCAGAATTAAATAGTTGAGTGAGGTGTACTTGGAATAACACGTTATTGATGTGTTTCCATTTCGTCCGAAAAGGTTTTGATTGTTTGCTCCAACTATTCAAATCTTGCCCTGCTCGCTATTTGGCCGTTTTGTATGACATTTAGAGTCGAATCCACAACTGATGTTTGATTTTTAAGCAACTTCAACAAATATGACTCATTTTCATTCACTTGTTGGATCGTATCAGATATCTGGTCAGCATATTCTGAATCCAATATGCCAAATAATGAGTGCGCAATAGTTCCTACGATATTTAGAGCTCCTCTTTTGCTTCGTAGTAGTTGATTTACCAGCTGTAAGTTGCCTTCCATTTGTTTGAAGTGATCGATGATACTGAGACATGATTCGTTTAATTTTATCATTTCACAAATCTTCTGTAGCGATTTTGTTCCGTTAGTCAAAATTGATGTTTCAGACCAGTAAGCATTTAGATCATAATATACAAATATGTTCCATTCGGTTGTTGAAATTGCTGCTGTCCCAACTTGCTCAAAATGGATTCCTATTTTTGATCCAAATTTTTTATTTTTCACCGGAGTTCCACATGCTATTGGAAACAGCAAAACTATGATAAGCAACGCTAGACTGAGATGGGATGACAGCGTTTTTCTTTTCTTTGCCCTAGGTTCTTCAGTGGTCTCAGGAACTTGGACCTTGGTTCCTCATTATTCTCAACAGTGTCCATAGATTCTGATTCTATATCGATTGGTAGTAGAGCGAGTCGTTGAATTGGATGCTTGAACAGTCCACTAGCCGTTCTTACTTCAGCGACTCTGATGGCGCCGTCATCACCAGGGAAAACTTCTATGATTCTCCCCAACGGCCACTTCATGACAGGTAAATTATCTTCCTTGATGATAACCATGTCTCCAATTTTAAGGTTAGTGAATTGCCTCTTCCACTTGTAACGTTGCTTGCAGTTCGGTCAGGTATTCTGTGGACCATCTTCTCCAGAATTCTTGTCTTAAATGAGTAGCCAACTTCCAATGAGATAATCCTGACAACTTTGTTGCGGAAGCTCTGCTGTCTACTTGCGACGTGAGTGCCTCTCCAATCAGGAAATGTCCATAGGTTAGGGCTTCAAGACTATTTGGATCGTTTGAAATGGGTGCCAATGGCCGTGAATTAAGTATTGCCTCGATTTCCACGATGACCGTCTCTAATTCCTCATGAGTTAAAGACGCTGTTGTCACACTGCGCCGAAGGAGATGCTTCGCAGATTTCACGACTGCTTCCCATAATCCTCCAAAATGTGGTGCTCTTGGTGGAATAAAGTGAAAATATATTCCTTTCGAGCTGGATGTAGTCATGAATGTTTCCTGTCCCTTTTCGGAATAAATGCTGTCGACTAGTTCCGATAGCTGATTTTTGGCTCCTACGAAATTGGTTGGATTGTCAGAGTATATGTTCTGACAACGATCTCGCCGACCAATAAACCTTTTCAATGCGCCGATAAAAGCTTCTCCTGATAAGTCCGACACTAGTTCGAGATGCACGGCCTTTGTTGCAAAACAGCAGAAGACAGCGATATAAGCTTTTGTTGGTTTTTTACCTCTGACTTTATGGTGTATCCAAAATGGACCCCAGTAGTCTACACCAGTGTTGATGAATGGTCGTGCTGGAGTAATTCGAGTCCTTGGAAGATTACCCATAATCTGCTGACACACTTGCGGTCGTGCCTTGGTGCATTTTTGTATAGTTGATCTTGCTGTTATTTTTCCATATAACATTCCTATTGTCAAACTACTATTCGTGATGTATCATAAGGAAAATAAACACTGTGGACCTTAGGCGTTACTGAATACCTTGAGACAACAATTTTGGCCCGTTAAAGGAAAAATAACAGCAAGATCAACTATACAAAAATGCATTCAATGTACCGAGGCACGACCGCAAGTGTGCCAGCAGATTATGGGTAATCTTCCAAGGACTCTGCAAAAGTTTTATTGGATATACCCTCAGACGTGATGGGTCTGTCTTATTAGCGAAAGCGAGAGTTGTAATTACGGCCAAAATTGTTGTCTCAAGATATTCAGTAACGCCTGAGGTCCACAGTGTTTATTTTTCTATGATACATCACGAATAGTAGTTTGCCGATAGGATTGTTATATGTAAGTACCATTGAGTGTTTTGCCTCGTACTGTAGTGCTGAGGCCTCTAGTCTACCCCCAACACGAATAATGGATTGGTCGTCAAGAAATGGGGACAAACTGCTAATAGAGCTGTTCTTTCCAACTTCGTTGCAGTTGCGAAGTTGTTTTATCTCTTGGGAGAAATCGGAAGCCTGAATGGTTTTTACGATTACGGATAGTGCCTCGTTCAGTTCATCAAGTGATAGTGATTTATGTGTAGGACGAAGCTGCCTTAATATTCTTGAGCTCCTTATGAATCTGAGGGTATATCCAATAACCCTTTGCAGAGTCCTGAATAAGTTTTTGTGATTGATTTTGTATACAAATTCATGATTGCAGGAAACAGTTACTGCCGAGATGGTGGACAGTTTTATTTTCTCGATGTTGTCTTCAATTTGTAACGTCCTTGAAAATCTAGGTGGCCATAGTTCTTCTCGTCCATGTAGAAATAGAGGCCCATAAAACCATAAATTACAGTCAGGCAGTTTATGCGCTGGTAAGCCCCTGGATAATATGTCAGCCGGATTGTCTTTTGACCCGACATGGCGCCATTGTTCGGGCAGTGTTAATGATTGAATCTAAGCCACTCGATTAGCTACAAAAGTGTGGTACAAAGACGATTGGGCATTTATCCAAGACAACACTATTTCAGAATCCGTCCATAGAAAAACAGGTTGACTTTTCACTTGGAGATCAGTCCTGATTCTTTGCGCAAGTTGGGCAGCCAGAAGTGCTGCACATAACTCTAGGAGTGGTAGAGTTTGTTGCTTTAATGGAGCCACCCGAGTTTTTACACAAAGTAGTTGTACAACTATGCTTCCCTCTTTAAGCCTTGCACGGATGTAAGCAACGGCACCAAAGGCCTTCTCAGATGCATCGAAAATATATGTAGCTGAGTGTTTGTTGGAAGCTGCCCTTTAAAATTGTGTCGTGAAATCCTCAAATTGTTTAACTTGTCTAACTCGTTTCTGAATTTAACCCAAATCAAATAATTTTGCTATGTCCGAAGTTGCCGAACGGTTTGACACAATCTGAAGTGTATCCAGTTTGACCTTGACACAAAATTGGTCGGTTTTAGGTAGCCATAGTAGTCCTAATGTTTTAATTGTATTATCGTTGTTGCTGTTGAAGTCCAGATCGACTTCCTGATCGCCGATTGGAATACTGTTAAGTAGTTTTGGGTGGTTGGCATACCATTTCCTTAAGTTTAAACCATGCCTTTTCAAGATAGTAATTAGTTGATCCTGTGTTGCAATTGCAGTGTTGAGGCTATCCGCACCACCAAGACCATCATCAACGTAAAAGTTGTGTTTAAGCATTTGAGAGCCCTCTGGATAAATTGCTGCATTTTCATCAGCAACTTTCTGTAGACATCTTGTGGCAAGATATGGAGCCGCCCGTGTACCATATGTTACAGTGTTGAGTTTGTAGTATTGGATGGGTAACGACGGATTTTCTCTCCAAATAATCAACTGATATTGTTGGTCGTCCTGATGAATCAAAATTTGACTGTACATCTTCTCGATGTCAGTAGTGAAAACAAATCTTGGTTGTCGAAAACGTAATAGGATTGAAAATAGTTCACCTTGAACGGTTGGCCCATTGTACATCAAGTCATATCCTGATGTTGTTTTTGCAGACGCATCAAAAACCACTCTGAGTTTCGTTGTGGAGCTTTCTGGTTTCAGTATGCTGTGGTGGGGTATAAAATATTTAGGACCGCACATGGTGTTGATATCCACCTTGTGCATGTGTCCTAGTTGTTCATATTGTTGCATGAATTCTATGTACTGGCTTTGGATGGCCTTATTTTTCAGAAGTCTGCGCTCAAGGCTTAAAAATCTGTTGAATGCCATTGCGTGTGATTCCCCCAAGGCTTCTGGATTTTCTCGAAACGGAAGATTGACTATGAAGCGCCCATCGCTGTTGGTGTGTACATGTTAAGCAAAGTGTGCCTCACACTGTTTTTCTGCGGGAGAAAGGCATTTTTCACCTAATTCTACCTCATCTAATTTCCATAGTTGTTCTATCGTTTCTTCCAATGACGTAGCCTTGTCAAATATTGCACATGTTAATGTACATGAGTTGCTGGAGACCGAGTTTCTTTTGATAGGTCCACCCACAATCCAACCAAGTGAAGTATTTCGGAGGATTGGGAGATCTTCAGCGAGTTTAATTGTGTCATTTTGTAATATGTTATAGAAGAATTCGCCGCCGAGTAGAATGTCGATTTTTTCTGGTTTGTTGAAGTGGGGATCTGCCAATTAGATATGTTTTGGAATGACCCAGGACGAAATTTCAATCTGTTGACTTGGTTGTGGTGGGATGATAGTTGGAAGTATATATGCTTCCAAGTTGGTTGCAAAACTGCTGTTTCGGGACTTCATGATGACATTAACTCTATGCGATGATCGTTTTTGGAGTTTTCCAACACCGTTTATGCATAGCGAAGCTTCTGTTGGTGAGATTGCTAATTTCTTGATGAGACGTTCAGAAACTACATTCACCTGTGAGCCTGAGTCTAACACTGTCCGGAACTCACCGGAGACACCATTTGGAGCCGTAATTACAACTCTCACTGTCGCTAATAAGACATACCCCTGGCAGCCCGCAGCGTCACTTGATGCTGCCGTTGTGCTTGCTACTGCATTCGAAGTACTTCGTTGCTTGGGGTGATTTTTTCCTTTGGGAGCTGTTTTGTTGTGGTAAATGTAGTAACGTGTTATGCGGTTTTGCGCATTTTTTACAGCTACCTAAAGTGCATGTTTTTGCCTTATGATCAGATCTGAAACAATTCACACATAACTTTTGTTGTTGCACCCAGTGCAGCCGTTCTGCTTCTGAAAGTTGTTGAAATTTCTGGCAGTGGAAAAGCTTGTGGTTGCTCATGTTGCATAATTTACATGTATCAATGTATTTTTCGTTGGATGTTGCAACTTATGAAACAGCCTTGTGTGCTGATTTCTCTTTTTGACCAATTGCTTCCATCGATTGGAACTGGAGTTGGTCAATTACTGGATGTACCTGATGTGGGTATTCCTGTCAAGTTTCTTCATCAGTAGTTGAATAAGAATTGCATCCCATGATGTTGTTTCAATTCCTAAATTATTAAAGGTCAATAAACACTCCCTGGTGGTGTCATGAAGGGACTTAATGGTTGGCGCCGATGACGTCACAGAAGGTTGATTAACTAACTTTTCTATCAGATTGGCCACAAGAATTCTTTTGTTGTTGTAACGATCTTGTAGCGTTTGCCAGGTGGTGCCGTAATTTGTTTCTGACAGAGAAAACTGGCTTATTAAGTGTTCAGCTTCCCCGGACAAATTGTTTTTTAGGTACCACATTTTTTGAATGGCTGGAATTGGTTGCCTGTCTACCATTACGAAGAACAAATCATGGAACTGACGCCATTTCAGATAATCTCCATTGAATTGTGGTATGGTCAATTTTGGCAGCTGTAATGAGTTCCCATTTAAACCATTATTCATTGATTCTGGTGTTTCGGTTTGCCTGCGCCTATCTTCGTGCTGAAGTTTGTCTGCCTTCCACAAAAAGCCTCACCAGATTTTGATGCATTGAGTCATATACGGTGCTGTATTCATTCTGGTCTAGGCCATATGTGGCTGGGTTTGTCAATTGATCATGAGCTTCATCATGTAGCGTTTCAATTTATTCCCATAACTTCTTAATGGTGTTTATATTTAGTTCGAAATATTGTTTTGGTTGATCCTCTGTAATATCTAGTCCATTTAATAGCCGTTTAAGAGCTGTTAAACGAGCCATTAACCTTCGGATGGTACCAGGCGTATTATTGCAATCTTTATGAATGTGTGTATTATTGTGTGTTTTCGAAGTTCCGCTGCGGTCTGCAGAATTCTCATGATGGTCGCCATCAAGAAATTTTAGACGATTGGCTTCATTGCTGAACAGTTCCATGTGCTGCTGTGCTATGTTACTGATTTTGTCATAGTAGCCTTTCGAAAAATAATCCAGTTTCAATGGATCATCGCATTTATCCCGTATTTCTGAATCTGTTTCTTGAAACTGTTCCCAAGACTCCAGTAGACGCTGCAACCGTTCCTCGAAAAAGGCTGATGTTGCTTTCCTGTCTGGTGAATCCTTTTTGAAGTTTCTGACGATTTGCTGGATAACTTCGCCGGTTTCATTTTGAAGTTGTAGTAGTTTTTCAATTGTTGTCATTATTACAATATCAACTACTGTACTTAAGGGAAGGACATTGGGCGCTGGATGGAAACCTCAAAATGCTGATGTTCCGAGTGTTGTGTTGAAAGTGTTTTTAGGATGTTTCGAGTCCCTTATCGCTGGTGGGGGGAAACTCAAAATTACCAAAAAAAAAAAAACCGTTGGCAAAAAACCGTTGGCTGATTATCAGCAAGTTGCGTGTTTAAAGTGTTTTTAGGATGTTTCGAGTCCCTTACCGCTGGTGGGGTAAGGGACTCGAAAAAAACGTCGGGGTCACCAAATTTTTAAGAGATATTTAGCAGAATTCAGTTCTAACACTTAAATTGGAACTGTCCTACTTTTTCTTTCTCTGTTGTAGATGAACTTCAAGCACTTGTAACTTGGAGTTCGGCGATCAATGAATTAAAGAATGTTCTTTTTATTACTGATAATATTAATGAATTTTATTCAATTATTTATACTAAAATTACTGTTTATTTCACTCAATTATATTAACTTAAAATTTATGGCTTTTTAGCCAATAAGAGTCGAGAATGCTAAAACTTGCTGAGTTACCAATTATTTGCTTTAAAATTGGTGTATAAAATTTACGTCTTCCCAACCAATGGTTGAAAGAATGCATTTAATGCCACCTGATATTCATGTGACAATTTTTATTCACATAATGTGTAATCTGAAACACTTAGCATTAAGGTGGCTCACAAAATGAAAATTAATATTAGGGTAACTCAATTATCACAAGTTTGAACACTTATATATGTTTGCAATGATTTAAACTTTCAAACCTAATCAAAGATATAGTTGCAATTTAAATTGTTTAGATACTATTATAGGGACATTCAAACATACTATATATATATATATTGTTTATGCTCATTGTTTGATACAGCACTGTATCAAACTCATTGTTTGATACAGTGCTGAAAACCCCTCGCTTGTCAAACATTGATTCCCCCTTTAAGATGCTCATTATAGTTGATAATAGATTTGAAAAAATAACCGAGGTAATGAAAAAAATAATTAAAGAAAGTGAGCAAAGAGTGTTAAATGAATTTGATAAACGATTCGGTGAACTGAAGAGGGATATTTCTAACATCACTGAGCGTGTTAATAAACTTAAAACAGTGGTGGATGATATTATAAGCCTAAAAAATGAAGTCAACAATTTAAAAACACAATTGCCGCGTCAGGAAAATTCACTTGTCGAGTCTGATTTAAGAATCAATGGTATTCCATACAAGGCCGGCGAAGACCTTTACAATATTTTAAATTCAATATGTTGTCATTGGAAAATTAATACTCCTGCGGTTATATCAATATACCGTCTACAAAACTACAACAATAAGAATAATGATTATTCCCCTCACGCCGTAATAATGGTTAAGTTACTGTCGCCCTATGATAAAAATTTTGTCCTTAAATCTATCGCTACTTTTCGTAAAAATAATAAATGTTCACTGTTATTAAATCATATTGTGATAGATTCGGATAGACTGTTTTACGTTAGTGAAAATTTAACTATGAATAATCATAAAATACTGCAAGTAGCAGTTAATTACAAAAGCTCAAAACGTCTGAAGTCGGTCTTTACAATGCGGGGCATTATGTATATAAAATTCAACTTAAAAGATGAACCTATTCGTGTGGAAAGTATTGAAGAACTCGATGGTTTTTTTCGTAATCAGAATCAATCTTACCGTGAAGAACAGACCAATTATGAGAATGAAGCCCATTATGTACAATAAATTTTATAAGACAAAGTTTCTTTTATGTTTGATATTATACTTTGTTAAATTATATTTTTGCTTTGCCATATACTTATTTATTTTTTCTGAAAAATTATTTATACTTTTTAAAGCTATATTTTTATTTCTAAAATTTTTAAAAAAACATGTTAGCTTAAAGTTTTTATTTTTTGTTTTGCTTGCGTTGCTTATTTTAAATATATTTTTTTTAATAATGATGTCCTACGATAGCTTAAATTACAGTTCCAATGACATTACATCTGATATGATTCGAATTTTATGTAAACAGAGATCTGGTATTAATATTTGTCATATTAATGCTCAAAGTTTAAGGTATAAGATGGAAGAATTTCGTTACATCTTTGAGAATTCCGGTGTTGATGTAATTTGTGTTTCAGAAACTTGGTTGGGTAAATCCGTTTCGGATAATATTATCGGTTTGAAGGGTTTTACATTATATCGTTGGGATAGGAAAGCTAAAGATGAAATTCAAGGTGAGCAACGTGGTAGTAACTCTCAAATTCAAGGTGAGCAACGTGATATTGAACAACGTGATAGTCAACAACGTGATAGTGAACAACGTGATAGGAATTCTCAAACGGGTCAACCAAAGAAAAAAAGAACCTCGTGGTGGTGGGGTAGCAATATATGTAAGAGAAGGGATTTTAAGTAAAGTTTGCTGCATGTCTTTGCCATGAGAAAAAATTGAATATCTGAATTGATTTAAGTATTTTTCAAGAGAAACTTGAAACACTTACTGTATCCTATGATGATGTTATAATTTGTGGTGACTTTAATTCCAACTTACTTTGTGAAGTTCATTTAATTGATTGCATGAAGACCTTTGGCTTAACTCCAACAAATTGCACAATACCAACTCATTATACGTCAACAATTGACTCACTGCTGGACATATTTTTCGTTAGCTGTAAGCACAAAGTTCTACTTTATGAACAACTATCGGCACCATGCTTTTCAAAACATGATCTGATACTTTTAACTTATGATTTTAAACTGCAAACGGTCAATGATATAGTAACATACTATGATTTTAAGCACATGGACTTTAATATAATTTCTAACGAGTTTTATAAAATCGATTGGGATTCGATCTATTATATGCCACTTGTTGAAGACAATTAAACTTTTTGAGCACAATCTATTGCACATTTTTAATATGTCTGTGCCTGTGAAACAAATTAATAACAATTTTAAAAACAAACCATGGTTTAATAAGGATATAAAACGGCTGATTTCTCGCAGAGATTTTGCATACAAAAGCTGGAAGCGTTTTAAAACATCGTATTTACCACGAAGAGTATTGTGAAATGAGAACAGGCGTCAACAAAAAGATACGTTGTGCTAAAGCTGCGTATTATTCCCATCGTTTTAACTCTGCTGTAGGATCGTCGAAAACTTGGAACACTATTCGTGAAATTGGTGTTGGAAAAACTAAACCTAATACTTCCACTAAAATAGATGTGGAAATGATTAACGAGTCGTTTATAAATACTCCTAATGTTCTCGCAAATTATAATTTCTATCATGATATTCACAATCCCACACCAGATGAAAATATGTTTTACTTCAATTGTGTAACGCAGTTAGATGTACTCTCAAGCTGTTGTGCTGTAAAATCGAATGCTGTTGGATATGATAGATTGCATCCCAAATTTGTTAAAGCTATGTTGTCTGCTGTGCTACCTTATCTTACATATATTATTAACACAATAATTACGAAAAGTGACTTTCCAAAAAATTGGAAATATGCAAAAATTATTCCTATACCAAAGTCCAATAATGATTTCAGGCCTGTTGCTATTTTTCCATATTTATCGAAGGTGTTTGAAAAGATGCTTCTCCAACAAATGAACAAATACATACATGATAATACTTCGTTAACTGATAGACAATCAGGTTTTCGTAATAAGCACAGTTGCGTTACCGCCCTTGTTGATGTGTCGGAAGAAATACGTGAAAGTATTGATGATGGTGATATATGTTTTCTTGTTCTTTTAGATCGCTCTAAAGCATTTGACACGGTGGACCACAATATGCTATGCACGAAACTATCAACAATGTTTAATTTTTCATCCTCGTCTACCAACCTCATATCGTCTTACTTATCTGGACGTTTCCAATCTATGTCTTCTAATAACCAAAACTCACGTGCTTTGCCTGTGATCAATGGTATGCCTCAAGCCTCAATTCTGGATCCACTTCTTTTTTCAATCTATATTAATGATTTAGTTAAACATCTATCACACTGTAGAATTCATTTGTATGCTGACGATGTTCAGATATATATAAATAGTAAAATAGATAAAATTACTACTTGCGTGGATAAATTGAACGCGGATCTAACTAATGTACATACTTGGGCAACAGCTAATAGACTCTGCATTAATCCATCTAAATCGAAATGCCTAATTATAACCAGTAGGTCAGTAAACTTGATTACTGAACCAACAATATCTATTAATAATAAACCAAATTCAACCAAAAATTTGGGTATCATCTTTAATAATACTCTTTCTTGGCCTGATCATATTAATGCCGCATCCGGAAAAACCTACTCCGTGATACGTACACTTTGGACTACTCAATACCTTACCCCACTCAACATTCGTATTTTACTTGCGAAAACCTTTCTTATACCTACTTCGTTGTATGGATGTGAAATGTTTGCCAACCTTGATTCCACTACTAAGAAAAAACTTAACGTGACTTATAACTCCATATTAAGATATGTTTTCAACTTAAGAAAATATGATCATATCTCAGCATTTGAGAAACGTCTTTTTGGGTATACATTATTGATCTTTTGAAGATAAGAACTTTGTTACTTTTTCATAAAATTCTTTTCACCTGTGAACCAAAATACTTATTTAACAGATTAAACCCTACTCGATCTAGAAGATATAATGATATGATACAAATCAGATATAGGACCTCTTTCTCTGAACATTATTTTTTATATTTTTGCTATACGTCTTTGGAAAGAGCTACCGCCAAATCTACAATTCATAAGCAACGCTTTGCAATTCAAAAAAGAAATTTTTAAACATTATAATTAATCATAGTTGTTTTCAATTTGTCTCATAATTGTATTAAGTATGATTATATTGCTCTTGTCAATTTATTTTTTCATAATTTTTTATTATTTTTTGTTACTTATTATAACATTATTTTAAATTAAATTAAATTATTTTTCAAGTTTGATATAATTTTTATTACAAATAAAAATTATGTTTTTTTCGACCTTTAATTGTGCAATGAAAATGAAAATTATTCAAGTTCGAGGCCATACTCTATATTTCTTTATTAGGATATTGTCCTAACAAATAATCTATAGAGTTTTTTGTTTTCAAATTTATTATTTAACCCTTTCAGGAATGTGTTGATAGATCTATTTCGGGAATTTTTTAGGTTCCCATCATCAGAACCCGTTTTGAAAGCGGTAATAATCCCATGTCAAACATCAAACATTCATATAAACTAGTTTACTCACTACATGAGAACTAATTTATATATGAGCTTGAAATTAAAGATTATAACCATTGATCAAAAAATAAATTGAAAACTTGTTTGTTATGTGCAAGGTCCTCCTCTGGTGGATATTCAATACACGTTTTTTGTTTTTCTCTCCTTTTTATATTTTGTTTAGTTTATAAACAACACAGGAGGAGTAAAATAATAATGAATTTGAAAACAAAAAAACTCTATAGATTATTTGTTAGGACAATATCCTAATAAAGAAATATAGAGTATGGCCTCGAACTTGAGTAATTTTCATTTTCATTGCACCATTAAAGATCGAAAAACCATAATTTTTATTTTTAATAAAAATTATATCAAACTTGTATCAAAGACAAAGTACCGTCTAGTTCGCCACAGTACCGTCTAGTTCGCCTGTTGTTTTGTATAAAAGAATTGTCTCTTTGCCTATATAATAATGAAAGTACTAAGGATTATTAAAATATATTTTTGGATCGTTGCAAGAGATGCAATGAATACAAATGCGTCAAAACAGTTTCGAATAATCAGAATTTTAGATAAATTTAAGTGAACAAAAATACGCTTGCGGAGACATACATAATGAAATAATTATTAAATAACCGTTTACATTACAA
>CM037853.1:190437911-190485065 GCA_021234595.1 Delia radicum
AGATATTAATATTGTTTGCACTTTCCCTGGTTTATGAAAACAACCGAGATGGAGGGTATCCAAAAATTCGTCACAGCCGAATTTAATCTTTTTTAATACCAAATTCGGCACATCGGACTTTAATGCTTCCACTTGTTTTTCAATCATATGTTTTTTTCTTCTTACAAATTTTTACTGGCAAAAATGTTTCCAGTAAAAACTTGTAAGTTCTTTGGCATCAAACTGTCTCTTTACTCTCTCTTTTTACCAGTTTTTACTGAGTATTTGTCTAAAACGAACACCTTCCAGTAAACACTTGTACAAATTTTTGTGTTATCTAACAAACAATCTTATATTTTTTAATTATTAAATTTTGACACTTTATTTATATTACTAGGCCTGTTTTTTAAGCACCGGATTTATTTTTGGATTTATTTAGTTTCATTTAAAGTTGTATATATATCATCTTTCAACATGAAATATATTCGGGATAGAGATCTGTTTGTTTCGCAAAAAAGTCCATGCCTTGTTTTTCAACATAAATTTTTTTTTATTTTATTTAAATCTAACACCAATTAAATTTTATAAAAATGTAAAAAAATGTTCTAAAAATATAAACACAGAAGCAAAATTAAGTTAAACCCATAATGAATTTATAAAAAATAAATCCGGTTTTGATTAAGTTTTATTTAATTCTAGGATTTGCATTTTTGCAAAATTGTATTTCACATCATATTAGCAAATAAAGGTTAGCTTTCGATAAATAAAACAATGTTTTTTTTTAATTTTTAACGAAATAATATAAATTAATAATCGAGCCGGCGATTTTATGAGAATGATAAAGAAATAGGTCTTGCAGACATATTAAACTATTGTCAAAAAATCGTCATTTTGGAAGCAAAAATCGTCCAATAGTCATTTAGTTATTTTGGGTATTAACGGCTTGTTTTTCAAGACGTGTATACTACCACACGAACGTGTGGCACCCGAACGAATACGTAATGAAATGAGTATTTATAATTCGTTCGTCCGACTTACGTTTGATTACCTAAAGCTTTATGTTTTGTCAAACAGTAAGATTGCCAACATAATGTTTTTCGCATTTTGTTTACTTTTTTTCATATACAAATAACTCATTTTTCGTTAGTAGATGGCAACCCAACACTGTAAATGAAATATAAACAAAAACTACTGCTTTTTGCTTGAAAAAAATATTATTTAATTTGTTTAGAAAAATAAAAAAGTGGTGATAAAAATATAATTTGTATAAAAAAAAAACAAAAACATTTACAACTAAAAATGATCGGGTAAATTGCCATTGGTTTTGATAGTGATTTTTTTATTAAAATTTTTTGTTAAAAGTATTTTTATTTTTTTTTAATATTAAATTGTGTTGCCTTTTTTCTTTGACGAATATTTTTTTGTGGACGTCTGTTTTTGACGTTTGTGACATTTCAAATCGCAATGTGGAAAACAAAAAAAGAGACGAAAACGACAACTCTCACGTTTTCACTCAATTCAAATTGAAATTTGCGATATAGAACCCCATAATGAATTTCTTCACTCATTTACACGAATTTTTAGAGTGACACGTCTTACAAAAACAGCCCGTAAATATCGTCAACATGACGATAAATCGTCAAACCTGGCAACTCTGAATGCGATTGCTACTAATGCATACGTACTAGGGTATTCAATTTACTCGGGTTTGCTTTTGTTCGAGTAATCGAGTAACTCGATTTTGAGGTTTTTAATTTACTCGAGTAGGCGAGTAAGATTTTAAAATTGCTCGAATAACTCTAGTAACTCGAACAATTTTAATACTTTAATTTTATTTTCCAAAAACTCACATTTTTGTAAGTTTTTATATTTTATTAGTACACACAGAGAAATAAAGTGCCAACCGAATTAAAAAGTGTGTTTTAATGGTAACAACTTGTAAATTAAGTCAGTACAACTATATTTACTTTAGATTTCTGAATATTTTTTGTGTTGCAACTAAAATTTAGTTGAATTAACCGAACTTTGTTGTGAAAACTAATGTTAAGTTGTGCCAACCGTCTGAAATTCGTATTAACTTAGTTTGAGTCGTAGTACCCGAATTTCAGTTGGCAAATAGCTAAATTTTTCTCTGTGTGTACTAATATAACATATATATAAAAATTAACAAATTAATTGAAAATTTTAGTAAAAAGTATATCTAAAAGAGAAAAACATTTGCTAAGATCATTTATTATTGCGACAGTTTTGTCTCAGTACACTCAAAGCAAAAGCTTTATTATATCAATGAAATTCTTTATAAATATGTTGAAATCTTCATTGATTTTCTTTCAATATAACTGGTTCATAAATATGTATTAAACTGTTTTATAAAAATATTTGTAAGGTGATCCGTTTTGTAATTTCACTCAGACTTGACACAGTTTTGTTATATTAGTGTGTTAGAACTAAACGAAAAATAGTCCATTTTGTCCTATCATTTGAGATATGTAATTTTTCTAAAAAAATTATAAAGAAGTTTTAAAACAACTTTCATGAATATTTAAGAAGATTTTATCATATTAATGAAAACTTCATTACTTCTATATGTAAATTTTAATATATCGAAATTTTGCGTAGGACCGCTATGCATTTCCATATAGGGCTTCTAAAATTGGCTTGTTACAACGACATAAAAGGGACCAACAAAAAGTTTTTAGTAAATGACATTTAAAACTTCCTTTTGAAAATATAGTATTTATATGTAGTTTCTTTAGATCAAATGGCAACTAAATTAAAAAAAAAAAAAATAATGTTTGATCCCACTTTTAACCCTCAAATCCGCACCAATAATCTTAAACACCACAGTCTTAGAACTTGTTTCTTTAAAAAATATCCAAGTTTCTTTGATATCGGAGTTTTTCGCATTAAGTTCTTCGTTTTTCGTAATATAATTTCTTTAACAGTGCTCACTTAATATAAAAATACACTTAACATTTAAATATTCACTATAACAGTCACATTATTTTATACAAAATATTAAAAAATATAAAATAGTTCATATTTTTAAATTACTCGAGTTACTCGATTAATCGACCAAAATTGTTCGAGTTATTCTTTACTCGAAATTGGCCACTTCGAATTACTCGAACAATTGTTCGACATCATTTCATCGATTAATCGAGTAACGGTTAACCGATTGAATGCCCTAATACGTACATACCAATTATAAAAACCTACATACATACAGGGTGGCTGATGAATATTACATTAAGAAAATCAAATAACTTTTTTTGCAATACACATAAATATTTTTTTATTTTTTCATTTGAAAAGCAATACATTTTTATTAATTATTTTTAATGGCTTTTAAAAACAATGTAATTAATATGACTTCCACCCTGATGAAGTCAAATGCAAGCGAAATTCCGTGCAAATTACAGAGAAAATACCAAGCTAAGGGGCAAGGCTACTGCGTTCAATTTGCTTGTTATTTGATTTTTTAAAGGAAAGAAATGAAAATCCTTAAGCAGAACAGTCCGTGTTGACTGTCTGGTGATACATATTTGAGCAACAATATTCCTTGTCGAAACTCTAGAGGCGTGCCGCCTAATGTGCCAATTAAGTTTGTTTAGGCGGCAACGCCAGCCTCCAAAGCATTGTAGTGGCGCACAATCAAAATGTTAGTTTAATTACCCCATTCCTGCATTTTCCTTAAATTGAAAGACGAATCAATGAAACCAAACAAAAAAATTTAACTGATTAATAACTCAGAAAAAAAGTTATTACGTTTTTGTTTTGTAGTGGCATTTATCAGCCACCCTGTATTACAAAACAAAACAAAAAAAACAAGAACAATATTTTGTGGGTTTTTTTTTGTTTTTGTACGTGTTGATTATGACCATGGATGGTAACCGATTCTATGTGGTTATTGGTCAGGGTAACGCTATTTCCTTTTATATCGGTAACGGTATTTTAGGGGTAACTATACTTCAGTTATTTCGGTAATGGGCTTTTAGCGTTAACGGTATTTTATTTATTTCCCTAACGGTATTTTAGCGGTAACGGTGTATTAGATATTTCGGTAACGTTATTTTAGGGAAAAGGTTTTTCATTTTGGTAGCGGCATTTTAAGGGTAACGTTATTTTAGTTATTCAGGTAATGTTAATGCACACCACAATTTTCAGCCCCATTATGCCCTCGTGTTAATGACTGGCTAGTTTATGATCATACTTTGGGATAATATATCTATTTACAGAAGTTTTTTTGTTCAGATCTTGTTCGATTGTTTCGGTAACGGTCTTTTAAGGTATTAATATTTTAATTATATCGGTAACGGTATTTTACGGCTAACGGTATTTCAATAATATCGGCAACGGTATTTTAGGGATAACGATAATCAGTTGAAAGGTGTTAGAATCTGAACGGTATTTTAGCGATATTGACAGCCATCCCTGATTGCGTACATTCTTGTGTATAAGCATTGAATGTACGTATGTATGATGAAATAAATAGAATAATTTAAAATTTGCTTTAAAATTTTTAGAGGTCTTCCCACATTTTCACTCATAACTTTTAAACGAGTTAACCGATTTTGATCATTTTCACTAGAAAACTGCTCATGATATCAACAAACAATTTGACTGAAAATTAGCAACACCTCTTCTGTATTGGCGGAGTATTTTGTATATCCACAGACAGACGGACATTCGGACATGGCTATATCGACTTCTCTATTCATGCTGATCAAGAATAAATATAGTTTATGGGGTCCCAGAATTTTTTTAAAAGAATTACAAACATTTGACAAAGTGAATATACCCTCCGCACTATGGGATGGAAGCTATAATCAATTAATAACGCGCTATCTTTGTTTTGTGTTTTGATAAAAGCATTCGAATTTTAAACACATATTTACAAGAAATTACTTATTATATGTTATGTTCGTCCAAAGTAATACTGTTAAATTTTACCAAGTACTATTTGATTAAAAAATTCAAACAAATATTAAAGGTTGACAATATAAGTATGGCATTTTTATAAGATTTAACATAATTGGAACAATTGTATTCACAATTAAAAATGTTAAGTGATTATTCACAATGTATGAAATGATATGCCACGTGGAAAATATTTTAGGAAAATCGTGTAAATGCAGAGCCAAACTTTACAAAATGGGATACTTAATTTATAATAAAGTTGATAAAATCCACAAAATTTTAATGAAAAATTTTTTACTAAGTATGCTTTCACCGTCTTCCCTCTGGGAATTTTTGTGTGTTGTTTTATTGCCGCTTAAACTTTGTGTGTGTATTGTTGTAATACGTGTTTATGTCATTTGCATTTTCCTGCTTTGATATTTATTGAGTTGTATTTGTTTGGCTCCTAAATGTTCTATCAAAAAGGGGGGGATATCGGATATCTAAATACTCCATTCAATTTTGGGGATGCAGTTTAACTTCCTATCTAAACATTCGAAATTTAATATTTTTACACAAGCTTATACATACGAACGAACCTGACTATTTATATCGGGAAATAAATATGTCCAGATATAGTCGTACTACCAACACCTCTGCTTACAATTATTTAACACTTCGGCTTACAATTATTTATCATCCTCGAGATTGTTATTTGTTTGTGCTGTGAAATTGTGGAACTCTTTACCTAATCAAATTAAATGTGATCCTCGTGTATTGTTTTTCAAAATGGCAGTTAGTAATTTATTCAAAGATTAATTATTTACGTTTCGCTTAGTTTTCACTTTTGTCGTTTCTTTAAAATGTTTATGTTAAATGATTTATGTAATTAGGTAGTTATTCAATCATTGTAATTTAAATAAATAAACTTGTTAATGAAAATTCTAAGGGTAAAACGGTTAAGGTGTCGCTCCGACTATTTTGGTTCCTCCTGGTACTCGTAGTCGTGGTGCTGTTTCTTCGAATTTAATTGAGTTTGATCCGAAGTCTCCGGTTGTTCAGGCTGCTTTGTTGAACAATAATGTTTATTCGAAATTTGTTGATGAACTTGATATTCAATGCTTTAAGATAAATATCAATAGTACACGTAATATATCGTCATTTAGGGTGATTGTTCCCGATGAAGTTTTTGAAATGATCATGGACCTTGAATTTTGGCCAGTAGGGGTTTTGGTTCGTAAATATGTTTTTAGAGAAAATCAGAGATCTAATCGCAATTTTCTCCCTACTTATGTTCGGAATCAGTCTAATAAGAATACTAAGTTTGAAGACATCATTTGATTAAGAGTTAATGCTCAGTAAATTTCAGATTTATAGACGAGATAGGATAGGAAAAGACGGTGGTGAAATTTAATTGCTGTTCGTGATAAATTCGTGTGTAGTGTGGTGGACTATTGGAGGTAATATAGAATTTATCTGCGAAAAAGTTGTTGTTTCGGGAAAATCGATTTATTTTACTTGCTCTGGAATTAATGATTATAATGCTGACGTTAATGCTATATCTTCGGTGATCGGCTGTTTGGAACAGGGGGATATCCTTATACTATTGAGTGATTTTAATTTACCTGATCTGTCATTCGTCCGATTCATTTTCGTTTATACCGTTTACGTTTTTACGCTACTATGATTTGCTATTGGAGAAAATTTCTGATCTGGGTTTGTATTAGATAAATGGATTATTAAACTCACTCAACAGAATATTGGACCTTGTATTTGTAGACAATGTCCAATGTTTTTCTCTCAATCGTATCGATCCGATATCTGTCCCGGAAGATCGTTATCATCCAACTCTTGGGTTGACTTTCGAACTGGATTCTGGATTATCTACTGTGACGCAGGCGCCTTCATTGGAAACATATTTTGGTTTTAAACATGCTAATTTTATTAGATTGAACGCACTATTGTGTTCACTGTTCCCTTTTTCCAAGGATTTACTTTTAGATAATTTTTACGATATTATTAACGGGTGTTTTTTTGAATGAATTCCAAAATCTCGTCTGGACTTTAGAGACTAAAAAACAGAAAATCTCGTTTGTTTAAAAAGTAGTCATAATTCGGCTCAATTTCTGATTATGCTAATTATTCCTCCGGTCGAGCTGAATATAACTTACTGAATAATAATTGCTAAGCGAGGTACTTGGACCAACCGAAACCTAACTTTACTGATAACCCAACGTAATTTTTTGACTTGGTACGTATTAAACGCAGATCTTCGTCGTATCCGCCTACACTGTTTTGCAATGATAATTCTTCCTCTGATTCTCTTAATATTGCAAATATGTTTGCTAATTTCTTCCGGTCCACGTACAGAAATTCTAATTCAAATACTCAGATTACCGCTAACTACCCATATAATATTGGGACTGCATCGATATCAGTTGAATGTTTCATTTAAACCTGGTCCTGATGGGTTACATGCACATGTTATTCTTTAACATTTATTTTTAATAAGCTGGTTATTTTCCTACTTTTTGGAAGGGATCGTTTATAATTCCGCTGTATAAATCTGGTGGGAAATACGATGATCGGAATTACAGGGGTATATCTAAACTTAGTGATATTCCTAAATTTTTTGAGAAGCTTGTTACTGATCATATCTCTAACCAAATGCGCTCAATGTCTCCGTTTCAACACGGCATTCTAAAGGTCAGATCTACTGTAACGAATCTGTTTTAATTTACGACTCATATTTTTATGTGTTTTGATATATACTGACTTTAGTATGTCATTTGATAAGGTTGATCATAGTATCTTACTTTTCAAATTGGGTGTAATTGGGATTTATGGGACTCTTCTTGAATGGATTGGGTCTTTTCTTGAGTCGAGAACTTAAAGTGTATTGTTTTATAACCTTGTTTCAAATATGGTGCATGTTACGTCAGGCGTTCCACAGGGCAGTCATTTGGGCCCATTATTGTTTTTGTTATTCGTGAATAATCTTCCTACAGTGATTTTTAATTGTAAGATTCTCATGTATGCTGATGATGTTAAAATGTTCTATAGTTACAATCATGAGAATGGGCATATCATGCTGCAAAATGATCTAAAATAATTAGTTGAGTGGTGTGATACTAAGTTAATGGAACTTAACCTTCTGAAATGTAAACATATGATTTTTTATAGAAGAAACCCTATTAGCTCTGTGTATTATATTAAGAGTACTGGTTAAGACACCGTTGGAACATTTCTGCATCTCGGTGTACATATGAATAGTTTTATATAAATTTTATTGTAAATAAGGCTAATTCTACTCATGGTTTCGTTAAAAAAAAATGGGCAATGGAATTTTCTGATTCGTATGTTACGAAGCAGTTGTATGCATCTCTTGTTAGAAAAATTTTGGAGTATGATTGTGTGGAATCCATATTATCAGTTTCATTCTAATTCGCTTGAGTCCGTGCAGAGGCTATTTTTGTTATTCTGCCTACATGGCTCATAATTCAAGTTATTAAAAAAAAATTTCAACCCAAAACCGGCCTGAGCTTTTTTGCAATGAAAAAGTTCGGCACGAGAAATAAATAATATATTTCTTCTACCAACATTTTGTTCGTTGCCTATTTTAGGCGATATGGACTAGGTTTAGAGGTTTAGAGGGAATCTGAAAAACTAATTAATAAAAATGAATAAGTTTAGACATTAACTATTCCTACACTCAGGGAACTTCAGCTTGAAAAATATGTAGTTGTTTGGGTTGTAATACAGTTTCTTTATTTTTAATGTAAATGTCAGTCATTTGTAGAACAAATTAAATTATTTAACCTTGTAGTTCATTTAAAAAACAAACCACATCAAATGACTGTTTTATGATTTTACATTAATTTTTTACAGTAGTTTTTTGTTATTTAAAAAAATAAAATTTAAATGGAAAATCACTGATGGCGCCTGTCCACATAAAGAGGCAGAAACTAGTCTAGTCTGATTTAAAAATTAATAGTGTTTAAAATTTTTAGAGAAAAACGTTTATTCTTCTTCTTAACCTTAACCTCATTTATAAATTAAATTTGTCAAATGCATATTAATTAAAAATTAATTGCAACTGTCTATAAGACGTGAAAGTAACACTGTACTAAAATACATTATAAAATTTGCCCTGTGGCGATGTTGCAACTTAAAACGCAAAAGTTGTCAACACTGAAAGTAAAAACCATACGTCAATCTGGTAACATTGTGAAATAGAGACGGAGGAGATTAGAAAAATAAACAAAAACTAAAAATAGAATATTTGTGTTTGTTAGTGTTGGTCACTTCTGAGTATAATATACAATAACAGAAAAGCTAATAGGAAAGAAAACTGCAATATAGCTGCATTACATTCGAGGCCATGCTTGGGTGTGATCGCTAAACGGTCATGACTTGGTATTCTTACGTTTGTAATGTAAGAAGAGCGCAGGGTTGATTCTTACAGCCGCAGGTTGTTGAAAAATTTATCATATAGAGACAATCTGACAATTATAAATACACAAATAATAATACAATTTAAATGGAAAATCACTGATGACGCCTGTCCATATAAAGAGGCAAAAACTATACTAGGCTTATTTAAAAATTAATAGTGTTTATAATTTTAGATAAAAACGTTTATTCTTCTTCTTAGCCTCAACATTTCTAAAAAAATAAATGTTTGTTCATGTGGTTCATTTTTACTACAATTGTTAGCAATTTATTGAACATTAAACAACAAATGACAATGTTAGTTGAATTTACTGAAATGTAAGTCGTCCTTTCTTTAAGTGAAATTCCATTTGTTTTTAACTACATTTTCATTGGGTTTTACCAAAGACCAATCATCTGTATTGCCGAGATATAACTACAGTCCAAAAATTACACTTTTTGTGGTTTTGCTTAACAAGATATGCCGATTTTAGTTTTCTGAAAAACACGAAATTGAGAGAAAATCCATCTAAACTTCAACATATATTGATTAAACTTAAAGACTACTATTTAATATAGTCTACCTGCCAAATTTAATAGAAATTCGTCCATACGGTTTCAAGTTAAGACGATGTCCTTTACAGGTTTCTTTTTGGTATTCTGTATATCATTGGAGCAAAATTAGAGATTTTTTATTAAGCCTAAGTTTCAATCTTACTTTGAGTATCAATGGTTTCTAGTCAACAGAAATATCTTTTCAAGACTTTAGAATACTGTGTTCATTTCAAAATATTTATTTTTTAAATTTTACAAAATTTTAACTTTAACGCTTTCTCGCTTCAAAACCGTTACGTATACACAAAAATTACTTCACAAAATATTTTGTTAATTTATGGCCCATTTAAACTACCACGCCTGGAGGCGGGCTTGCCGGTTGGAGGGTTAATTGAATAATTGAACATTTTCTTTAAACTACATTGGTTAGATACATTTATTATCGCCTAAAATTGCTTATCACAAAGGTAAATACATATTTCTAAAACTTAAAATTTTTATATGAAAGTAGTTCATTCCTAAAAGATGGAATTTTTTCGTAACACTTTTCTGTTTTTTCTTTCTAGAAGACTTATACAGTAAAACTCGTTTAAGACGAACTCGGTTCATTTCAATACTCGGTTATTACGAACTATTTTGAACGTCCTAAGTTTTTTTTTTTTTTTAATTTCAATGTAACATCTATCAACATGAACTTAACTGAACCCCACGGTGACTGCGCAAACAAATTTTCTTATAATTTTCCATATTTATTACAAAGTTTCCAAAATTTTGCAAATTTTCCAAAAATTTCTTTAAATTTTAACAAATTTTAAATCGAGAATACCGAAATTTTTTCCTAAATGTATCTAAAACTACGTATTTCTGAAATCAAATAAAACAATTTTAAAATGTTTAAAAAATGTTGTACAAATTCTTTTAGTGAACAATAAAAAAAATTGTAAACTAAATTTACGACAGTAAATACGAATCATGATTATAAGGATTAAATTTGTTTGGTCCCTCGAAATTCTTCTTTATCGAATTTTACTCTATTTTGTATTTGTAATTTACTCATTTCACATAAAACCATCAAAAAATATCCAATTTTCGACGACTGCCTCCTTCAATAAGCGTTATATAGATATGTCATCGTACAAGTTCTGGGGTGTTAGCTGCAACAGTTGTGGAAATGTCGCTTTTAAAATATGAAAAAAAAAAAAAAATCGAAAATTTAACAAAAGTAGTCGCACATAATCGTACATATCTTTGTAATGGTTAAAGCTACGCGATTCATTGATACCTCATTTTAAAGCCATTGTTTCTTTAAATATAATAAGCCAAAAAATATTTTTTGAAAGCAAAATGCATTTGTTGCAAAATCCGCGGTTAAATCGCTGTATTTTCAAAAACAGTTTTTTTTTAATTTTTAAAAAAATATATGTCAATTATAATTTATTCCACTATGCCGTTGCCAAATTAATATGCGGAGCTCTTACATGATTCAAAGATATTTATAAAAATCGAAATAAAAGAAACTAAATATAGTGGAAAAAAGATTTACCTAAAAAATAATGTTTATTTATTAATTAAAAAATTTTTCTTCATCCGTCAGTTTTATCTACTTACAGGTCCTTACAATGTAGAAGGGGTAGAAGATTTACCAAAATGTTGAAGGAAAAAGATCAACGCTTCACCCGTATTGATTTATTTACCTGATGAGAAGTAATAAACAAAATTGAAAGAATTGAACTAATTCAAATCAAAAATAAAACATTTAAAACTAATAAATGAAACATATAAGGACCTGTTAGTTGATAAAGTCTGCTTTAAAATAGCGGATGAAGAAAAATTTTTTAATTAATAACTAAACATTGCACGTTTTTTTGTTTATCAAAAAACAAATGATCTTGAACTTGAATAATCTTTTTCACATCATAATTTATGATAAAAGATCGAAAAATAAGCTTTTGGTTTTATTTTTTTAAAATTTAAAAGTAAAACATTTAAAAAATAATTTATTGGAAAAAATAAAAATACAAGTTTTGCAAAAGTAGTTGCACATATATTTTTAATGTTTTAAGCTACAAAACATTGATAACTTATTTTAAAGGTACTTAAATCGTGGATTTACTGGTTCACAAAAATAAAATGTATTTTTTTAAACTTAAGCCGTTGTATTTCAAAAAACTGGGTTTCTAAAGTTTTTAAAAAATATATGTATGTTAATCATAAATTATGATTCTATACCGTTAAATTATTTCTATGTGGTACTCCCTTATGTATCTGAGTTATCGTCCTTTTAGTTAAATTTTTTTCACATTTTTATTCATAACTCACGATAAGAGCACCACATAGGGATTTGGACACGGCATAGGGAAGTAATTCATAATTAACATATATTTTTTTAAAAATTCCAGTTTTTGAAATGCAGCTTTTTGAAGCGCGTTTTTTCAAAACAATGTATTTTGCAGTGGAGAGGTGAATAATTTGTGTGAACTTGTAAAACCACAATTTAAGTAGCTTTAAAATGAGTTATCAATGACGCTGGTAGCTTAAAGTTATGGAACACTGTGTACTTCTACTTTATTAAAATTTTCGAATATTTTCCATATTTTGAAACGCGATATTTCAAGATCAGCAGCGATTAACTGTCCTACATTTGGACGAGGTTATAATTATATGATGTACATTAGGGTGACAATGAAATGTATGCGCAAATTTTTTTTGAGAATATTAAAGAATATCGCGCAGATTATTGTGCCACTTGGTCTAAAACTCACATGCTTAAAATTTGAGCCGAATCGGATAACTCGATCACGTGCACCTTTGAGGTCAAAGTTCAACTTTTGGGAAATTCAGTATATTCAGCTGTAATGGAGCTAAAATAATGCTTTTTATATTTGAATTATTCCCAAATCTGAGCGGATTACTGTGCCACATAGTCTAAAGTGTGCATGATGCAAAAATTAGGCAAATCGGATAACTCTAAGCCGTGCACCTTTGAGGTCAAAGTTCAAATTTTGGGAAATTCCTTATATTTTACTATAAGTGGTCTTAAAATATCGCTTTTTTACGTATGTTGATTAAAATTGTTCCCAAAATTGATTTTAAAAAATATTCAGAAATATTTTCAGTAAATTTAACCCTTTTGTGATACGGAGGTCAAATTAACACTTGTTCTTGAATTAACTTCTGGAAGTGGTTTGGAAATAGTATCCGCAGTTTAAAGTTCTTTAGAAGAGAATCAAATTTTGGATAGAATCGAAACATTTGTATTTGACACAACCGCCTCAAACACCGGCAAATTTAAAGGAGCTTGCAATATTTAAAAAAAAGATAAGAAGAGACATTCTGTTCCTAGGTTGCAGACACCATGTATTTGAAATAATCCTAGCAGCTGTTATCAATGAAACAAAAATATGTGCTTCGACTGGTCCAGAAGTCAGTTTATTTAAAAAATTCAAAAAGCAATTTTCAAACGTAAATAAGGATGAATATTTGACGGGATTAACGATACCTCGAATAAAAGAAATATTAGGTGATGAATGCGATAAAATTTCAGATTTTGCAAATAAAAAAATTAAAGAGGAATTGAAGTTGCAGGCTTTATTATAAAGTGTTTAGCGTTTTCTTGGCTCCATTCAGATAAATCCGAGCAAGCTCCCTTAAACGACTTAGTATTTTTGAGAAATTTGTAAGATTATTCAAAAATAAATGTACAAATTGAGCCAAATCTAAGTTTATTAATCACCTGTATTACCTTAATGAAGAATGTGTTGCATTCAGTTTATTCGATGATAGAATAGACCTAGAAACTAAAACCAAAATGACCGAAAAAATGTTGACGTTAATGGAAGATGAAGAGTTGGAGGAAGGAGAAGAAATTTTGAAAAAGTTTTTAATTAAAAAAGAAAATCTTAAAACTTTTTTTGCTAAAGATTCATCAGTTTTGATGGAACTAGTCTCTAAAAATACGAAAAAACTTTTGAAGAGATTCCAAATTTCAATGAATTTTTTCAACAAGACCCAAGTACCTGGAAAGATTGTGAAGAATATAGAAAATTCAAAGATATTATTCAAAAACTAAAGATTGTAAATGACTGCGCCAAGCGAGGTATTAAGCTTGTTGAAGATATCAAAAGACGAACAGCGGCAATATTTATTCAAAGTAAGATATTTTTAAACTTAACCAATTTAAATAATTATTGTGTTTCTTTTCAGGTTGTTCAAAACTATCGACAACAGTATACAAAGCATGCTAATTTACAAAATTTATTAATATTAAAAACATAATTTTATCAAAATAAAACTTAAGGACTTTTGCTTCTTTACGAAAAAACATTCACATATAACTTTTTTTTTCAATATTGGTTTTGAAGTTGTGTTTTTAATGGGTCATTGTGACAACCGAAGCACAGTAGGGTAAACCTGTCTGTTAAAAATAATGGTTTTGTGTTTTAAAATTTATGTTTTACACTTTAAAAAAATGGATTTAAGGCTAATTAAGGAAAATGGGTAATTTTGACCCCCGTATCACAAAAGGGTTAAATTTACTAAAAATATTTCTGAATATTTTTTAAAATACTTAAGATATAAATTTTGGGAACAATTTTAATCAACATACGTAAAAAAGCGATAATTTTAGAACAATTATAGTAAAATATAAGGAATATCCCAAAATTTGAACTTTGACCTCAAAGGTGCACGGCTTAGAGTTATCCGATTTGCCTAATTTTTGCATCATGCACACTTTAGACTATGTGGCACAGTAATCCTCAGATTTGCGTATAATTCAAATATAAAAAGCATTATTTTAGCTCCATTACAGCTGAATATACTGAATTTCCCAAAAGTTGAACTTTGACCTCAAAGGTGCACGTGATCGAGTTATCCGATTTGGCTCAAATTTTCAGCATGTGAGTTTTAGACCAAGTGGCACAATAATCTGCGCGATAATCATTAAAAATCAAAAGTTGATTTTTCATTGTCACCCTAATGTACATCTTCTATAGCAAGTTTGGTTCAAGGGGTCCGTGAAGCAAAAGTTAGTGGAAACTGCTGAGTAAGATTGCAAAAAAGCAAAAGATAATGAAATAAAATTACAACAAATTCCAAGTTTTTCATTCAAATTGCAAAAACATAAAAATTAAATAAGTTTTTTTTTTCTTTAATTTCTATCAAAAATATTAATCGATTTAAAATAAAGTTATATTATTGATAACTAATCGAATAATGTTATGTTGTCGCTTTTAGATTTTCCCTAGCCTTTTCCGTTTTTTATCAAATTCAAAAATATTGTTGAGCCCATCAAAATATCGTCCACTGTTTGTTTTAAAATTGTTTTTGCTTTAGAAAGCTTTTATTTGTGAAGATTTTGTATCTAAGCCATAAAATTAAAACTCTATGATTTTTACTCACTGGAATTGATTAAAATTTTCAATTTTCCATATCATAAAATGCTATTATTCCGCACTAGTTGTAACGTAAATGAATATTGTAGCATGTACAAAGATGTAAACATTCATACGTTTTGTACATGGGCATTGGGGAGTTTTAGTCAATAATGTTGTCTATAATTATATTTATTTTCAAGTGAATTTTTCATAGAAGTGTCCTTAATATTTTATGATGAAATTTGATTATAAGGTCCATGCGTTTCGTTTACTTTAAGCGATGATTAATAAAGTTGCAGCAAAGATAAAATATCAAAATACTGTCACAAGTGTGTGATGTCAATGTTTGTTGAGATAGACAGATAAAAAAATGGCTTACTTAAAAATAATTTTTCTTCCATATGTCAAGAGAATGTTTGTTCTGTCCTGTCAGCTGGTCTAAAAGGTAAGAAATGTGGCCAGTAGGGTGTCCCATTCAAAAAAAAATTTTGGGGATCATTCTTAATTTGAATACTCATAAGGCTAAGCATTTTTGAGAATTTTTTCAGATTTTTTGGAGGTGGTTTAGAGGTCGCGCAAATCGATTTTTTACCAAAAATCGAGCTTTTTGGGCTTTTTTTGAATTTTGCTTGAAAATTGGTAAAAAATCGATATTTCTTCAGCTTCTGAGTCATTATTCTTAAAGAAAATTTTCCGATCTTTAATTTTATGTGCATAAATAATAAGTTTCGGGAATGATTTTGCACATTTTGACAATTTAATAACGGTTTTTCGTAAATTTTCAACAAATATGGAAAAGAATGCTTTATAACTTTTAAAATTTGTATAAAGGCTAAAAAAAATAATGATGCAGTTTAATAGATTATTAAGTTTTAAATTAATTAGCAGAAAAAAAATGAATTTTCTCTCACCGTTCTCGAGTTATAACCTTTTAAAGCTTTGTACACATTGTATGAAATGTATAATACTATAAGGTGTGAACTAGGTTTGCATTGGTTTAAACTTTAAATAATTGGATTTAGAAAATGTTTTTACAAATAAAATAATAGTTACTTACCACTTTTCAGAGTCTCGCGTGCAACTTTTTCATTAAAGCGTTTGTAATCATACAATTGTTTCAAAAGTCTAAGGTCATTGAGAGGAGCGTATCGGGGACACTGGCATAGGTACCAATTTTTAATATATACTCTTAAAATAAATGATTTAAACTCCAGCAAGGCATCAATTTTTGAATATTGAATGAAAGGTTGTAGCTGGTTTCGAAAAATACATATTTTTAGAGAGTATATAATTTTCATCATCCAGCGAGCTCGGTTAATGGCTCCAGGAGATTTTATTGTTGGATGGGGCTCAGGTCTATCACCCTCTGCCACCATCTGCCAGCTGATCACAAAAGCTTATCAGCTGCTTTAACAGCGGATGCAAACCAGCCGTATTGTGATTTTTTGAAGTAGCTTAAGCTTTTCCAGAGATTTTATATATATAGAGATTGCTAATTACCGGAAGAGGGCTCTAGCATAAAAGCTTTTATCTCAATCCATAAAATTTATCTCAATCTCAAGCAAGCGTCTTCCACTTATCAGTTTACAAAAATTTTAATTGTATTGTGACTTGTTATCTCTAAACCTATAGACTATCTGCCAAAAATAGGGTTGTAGTTCCCCAAATCCAATAAATCATGAATTTTAGTTCGTGCCATATCAGTGCCACCTAGTGATAACGGCTTTTTGGCTACTTTTTTGCTTGACAACACTTAAAACTAAGCTTTGACATACAATAAATAAATTTTCAAATCTCATAATCTAAAGTTTACAACAAATCGGATGCCCAAATCTTATAGTACTAAAAATTTCATACAATGGGTGCAAAGCTTTAAAAGGGTATAACTCAAGAACGGTAAGAGAAAATTATATTGTTTTTTCTGCTAATTTATTTAAAACTTCATAATCTTTTAAACTGCATCATTAGTATTTTTAGTCTTCATACAAATTTTAAAAGTTATAAAGCAGTCTTTTTCATATTTGTTGAAAATTTACGAAAAACTGTTATATAATGTATCAAAATGTGCAAAATCCCTGACGAAACTTATTACTTATGCACATAAAATTAAAGATCGGAAAATTTTCTTTAAGAATATTTACTCAGAAGCCGAAAAATTACCGATTTTTTAGCAATTTTCAAGAATAATTCAATAAAATCCCAAAAAGCTCGATTTTTGGTACAAAATCGGTTTGCGCGACCTATAAACCACTTCCGAAAAATCTGATAAAATTCTCAAAAATACTTTACCTTATGAGTATCCAAATTAGGAAAGATCTTCCTAGAAAATCCAAATTTTTATTTTTTTTGGGACAACCTAGTGGCCAGATTGTTGACTGTGCCATACCGGCAATGTCAATGTACACACGGACATACCGTATGCGCACAGAGTTACAAAATTTTTGGAAATAATTCGGCCATTTCTCACTCTGCTAGTATATTTCCTGTTAAGAAGTTATAAACATATAAAATAAGTGTTTGGTATTGTTGGAAAGAAAATTAACTGTAGATTACGGTATTTTTAAAAAGAATCAAAAATCTGGGTAATCCATAATGTTGAATTTTTTTTTTCAAAAGAGATGTACATTAACAAAATATTATTTAAAATAAATGAATTTATAAAATTAAATTTTTTTTCTGTATTTTGGAGTTCATTATTGCATGATTGAATTTAACTGATATGAATGACAGATACTAATAAGTAAGGGTGGATTACACCCAACGATAGTAATGTCGTAAGTTGAATAACGATAGTACTGCAGGGTTAAAATGTAAATTTTCACTATTCAATAAAATATTTATTAATAGACGTAATCTAAAGATATTTTTGGAGTTAAATAGACCTTTAGGTCAAAAATATGAAATTTATATCCGAATTAGGAATTTGCTGTTAGCTATCAAACAATTCCCAAAAATAAAAATAAAATTTCCACAAATGGTATTTTTTAATATTTTTACTGTATGTCTACATTTAAAGTGGGGATTGGAAGAGACTTACAAAATAAATAAAATAAATTATGTTTGTGTATATATAGCCGCTTCCGCTTCCTAATTGGAAGCTTGCACAATTTTTAGCAATGGGTTAAAATTGATATTTGCCTTAAAAATGTGGCAATTTTAGATGCGGCCGGGGGGAAAAGTATAAACAAATCAAAATTTTTTTTAACACAACTTCCTTTTTTATTAAAAGGCCTTTCAGAATAGTATGTACACTTTATATGTTCAGAAGGAATATATTTATCTGGGAGGTAAAAGACTGTTGGTGCTTTTAAGGGAAAAAATCGTAAAAATTTTATATTTTTGTTTTTATTTAATCAAGAATTTATTTAGTTAAATAACCTCGACTTCGTCCCGCTATTCGCAAAAAACAGCCCTGAGTCGAATTTCACATTTTCAAATGGGAATATCTCGGAAGCTAAAGGGTCCGCCAAATAACTTTTTTTTTTGAACTCCTGAACCAATTGGACTTTGTATGGCGTCATACCAAGGTCTTTATGCAAAATTCGTCTCAATGATGTCTCCGAAATGTTCAATTGTTGAGAGAGACGGTGAATTGATGTTGATGGCGCTTCACGCACACTTTCTGCCACAGCAGCAATATTCTCGGGTGTACGCACTGTTTTTGGCTTTTCACGCTTTGGTTTATCGATGAGGATGCCAGTTTCTGTCACTTTTTCACAAGATAACGAACCATATTCGTTCAGCGGAAGGATAAAACTAATTATCTGTCAAATCAGACATGAACTAAGTGTTACCATTCACGAAATAAGCACTAGTTGAAAAAAAAAACGTTAGATGGCGGACCCTTTATTAGAGATAACCCACACATCTAAACATGTTTTTTGTTAGTCTTTTCTAGCAGATTACAAATGTGTTAATTTTTTGATCGGATTAGAAACAAAAAATGGCAACCACTCAACATTTTATATCGAAAAAGTTCCTCAACTTGGGTGGTCATATTGCCGCACCCGTTGGGTGTGGATGGTTCAAAATCAAATAATATGCTCAATATTACGTAACTTACAACAGTTCCAAATTTCATTGCAATCGGACTACTAAGTAAGAAATGGTCGAATTATTTCCAAAAATTTTATGATATATCCCACTGTGCCGCGTATGCACGGCTATGGCTCGTAGGGTTGGGAGTAGTTCTTGTCAACAATTCTGGTCTACTTGACAGGGACAAAAAACGTCAGACCGGTCCTTTGAAAACAAAAAACAGAATATATAAAAAAGAACCCGAAGCTATTAAGCAAAGAAAACAAAACTAACGAAGAAAGGCGTAGCCGCACCTATACACTTACGCCACCCTAACCATCTTCGCTCAAAAATTTTTGATGGCGGATATTTTGCCAACTATGGCGGCCCTCCCACAAGAGATCTAGTTGAACCTCACCATGATAACCGCATGCCCCTCCTATGATAACCGTATGCCCCTTCGCCGGTTGTTCCAAATTCGCCTCCACTCACCTTTATGAAAAGCGACCGGAAGTTCATGTAAATGAATTTCTTTGCACATCAAAGGATTTGCGTTAAAATGGCATAGATTTGTTAGTGCATAGGATGTCCCTTAAAATAACGATGTGTCGATTTTCGTTCATTACAGCCCCAGTTTTATTACAAATGGAAGAAATCGATTTTTTTGGAAAACGTTAATCCGTGCCGAAAAAGACCCATTTTGTAAAAATTTTTATTATTATCAAAAATTTGAAATATAAAAAAAATTTACTTTTTATTTCATTTATTCATTTAATATACCCAAACTAATTCACATATAGAATTCTGACTTCATCGAATATCATTAAAACAATTTAGCCTGGAATCCAAAATGACCCACGAATTTGATAAAAATTCAAAAACGTCTTTTTAAAAAACTTAAAACAGTCATGGTCTTGGTAATAAATATAGAACTACTAAACTACTGGTTCTGTCGGTACGAATCAAATTGGAAATTGTAAACGAAGTGTTAATATTGTGATCGAGTCACCGTGTTTTAGTGTAAGATGTACTTACAGGCTGTCAAAATTGACTACCTGTAAAAAAATATTTTAGCCAGGAGTAATATACACAAAGAAAAAAATCATTAGAAAATCAAGTAGAAACAATATTAAATTAAATAAAAACAGCTTTGAAATAAAAAAAAAAATGTTTTCTATTTATCTATATTGTTGAAATATTATATTAAATACGAAAAAGTTTATTTTAACTAGAATAATATTTACTTTAATAAGATTCATACTTAATTTAAAAATGTCCGTAAAAAATAAGATATTAAATTAAATATGAAATAATAATTGATTTAACTATGATATTTTTTTTATCTGTATACGTTGTAAGTAAAAAAAGCTTAGTTAAAGTGATAGGTTATCTCCTCTACTTTAAAATTTATTTTAATTTAAAAATAAATTTGTTTTTTGCTATACCTTTTTTGCTATAACTTTCCAAACATGTAGCGATTGCCTCTCTCCGATCTTAATAAAATTTGGAAATGCGATAAAGAAAAAAAAATTAGGGATCCAATTACAGGAACTAAGAGGCGGGGACAATGTTAATACATTTTTGTATGGAAACATATGTGAAATGAATGAAATTTTTTTGAGAAAACAAAAATTTTGATACAGTACTTTTCGTTTACAGTCACATCGCTTATAGTTCATTTAGCGATATAGTCCATTTTTACACTTTTACTGTCATCTAAAATCAAATTGCATACAAAATATTTAGGATATAGTCCATTCACGATATAATCACATTTGGCTTATATGCCACTAAACTCTGGCTACTAAAAGTAAATTTATATTCAAATAATTTAAGTTATAGTCACAATACAGAAAATTTCTAATATAATTGTGAAATCTTGAATTTTTTTCGGTTTAAAATTATTTAAAAATTTAAGAGACTAAAACGAAAATTGGAACAAGGAAACTGAAATTTTCCACCTGTTATAATAATAAATAAATTGCATATAGTAACATTTTATAATGACTATATCACAATTTATTTATAGGCAACAAAATGGCATATAAAAAAACTAGCGATATAGTCACATTAGCGATATAGTCCACAACTTGTGTGCAACTAAGAGATGTGACTATAAGCGAAAAGTACTGTACCAATATTTCCCAAGTAGAGAGATAGGGTTGCCATTTATTATAATATTTAAAATTCAGGTTAAAAAAATCTACGAAAAAAGTCGTATAAAAGCCAAACAATTACGAATGTCGGAAAAAGCTAAGACAACCCCTCTATTTTTTAACTTAATCCAACTATAATTCTATAACAAAACTCCTGTTTTAGTATCACTTAAAACACATTTTTTAGTAACAAAAATACTTGAAAATTATCGGACATGTTTAGTACTCCAGTTAGTGCTTCGCGAAAAGATTTTTCATTTGGTACCCCATTTGTCTATAATTTTTTTAAAACAATTCGAAATAAACCGAAAACGAAAAATTGAGTAATTTTTAACACCACTTTTTAACCCCTAAACAAGATATTGGGCTGCTAAAAACATACGTGTCCCTTATTTTTCTTGATCATATATCCAAATTTCATTAAAAGAGGAGAGAGCCATTCGGGAGGCTCCCCTTCTGAGTTATTTTTAAAAATATTCTATACGAATGTTAAAAACGCAAGTTTGAGCAAACTCCAAGTCGCAGTATCTCGAAAATCATTAGTGCGATTTAAAAAATTCTAAAAAAATGTGTTCAGTGTGCTAAAATTAGTGAAAAATTATGTGTCACACAACATATTTTAAAAAGTTTTAAAAATTATTTTATTAACCACTATTTTCTATTTTTTTTTGTAATGCAGCGGGTTAGCGAGTGTTCAAATTGTGTTCGTTTTTTCATGAAGCAAATATGTAAAATTTCTCATTAAAACGACCTCGTCAAACAAAAATTATGAGTTTCGACACCGAATTATATGCAGCTGGCCCTAATTCTAATACTTATTATTTAGATACAGGTAATGTGAGACCATTACTGAGAATTTGCCGGGATGCCTGTTGTAGGGTACATTTAAGATACATTAAAATTATTTTTGAAATCCCTATCTTTCAGAAAATATTAAAACTTGTATTGGTTTTTGAACAAAGTTTCGAAAAAATTTCGAAGCAACATATGTACTTATTAGGCCAAAAATTAACTAATAAAACTAATTAAAAAAGTTAGCTATCTTTTTCCGTGAATTATTATCCAAATTTTATTCACCAAGCGATTTGTCAAATATTTTATATGGCAGGTATTTATAGATTATACTAAAAGTTAGACAATGTGGTTATCTTGGAAAGTAATGCTGCCATACATTTGGCAAATTTTGTATATGGGGCGATATAGAAAATAACTTTTTTTAATTGGCTATTTCCTTGGATAAACATTTATTTAGCTTGATAGTTAATTTAGCGAAAAAGTAAGCAAAAAACGCAAAGACGAGAGAAAGCGTGAACTATGGGGAATAATTCTAAGTTTGATGAATCCAGTTTGTTTTGGTCAATAATTACAATTCGAAAAAAAATATAAAAAACTTTGCAAATAATAAATGATAGATTTATACAGGTATAGAACTTTAAGTTGGCAACACTTTTTTAACTGGCTGCCATTTTGTCAGCTGTCACGTGATTTATGTTTAGTTTGGTAATTCTTTTATTTACGTTAAATATAAAACAGCATTCGACACTGCAAATTAGGCATTTTAAAAAATCTAAATTCAATTTAAAAAATTCCATTTTAGAATTCCATAGCTTAATAATTTTGAGTATATTAAATGAATAAATGAAATGAAAAACTAAATTTTTAAAAATTTGATTTTTTTTTGTTTTTTACTTTTTTTTCATGCGTTACGTTTTCCCAAAAAAATCGATTAATTCTATTTGCAACCATTTGAAATAAAGTAGTGGGTGTAATGGCAAACCGTTTTTTTTAAGGGACACCTTATGTGATCATCACGAACAGGAACTTATGCACTAAAAAAGTGTGTTTTAGGCGCCTTAATACGCATGAAAAATCTTAAAATATGCATTTTTTTAAATTAATTTTGTTCATGCTTTTTAAGCATTTTAATTTCATTTCCATGCGTTTAAGCATTTTAATTATTTTATATATTCTCTACATACTTTTTGCACAATTTACATGAAATTTTAATTATTTATACTGAAAAGTACGCAATTAAAAAAACCACTAAAACCTGTTTCGCTTAATTACAGTTTGCATATTTGCAAAATTTAAGAGAATTCTTAAAAGAGCTTGAGGAGCTTGGATTATCCTCTTTAGTATTTTTGGTCGCTGGTGAAATATAAAATATGTAATATTAAAAGTGTTTTTTTACAAAAAAAATAAGAAAAATTTTATAAAAATAAGCAAAATAAGTAAAAATATGCATTCAAGGCAAAATAAGTAAAAATATACATTAAAAATATGCATTTGAAGAGAAATAAGCTAAAATATGCATTTATAGAACTACCAGTACGTGATGATCATATACAAAAATGTTACCTCAATTTTCGTTAATGCAAACATATGAACACGTATCGTGAACTACACTCAAAAAAAAGTATGTAAATTCAGTAACATTTTGTAACAATATTAGCAAACTTTTCGTTTAGTGTATAATGTAAAATAACTTACCATCAAAAAAACTAAGTCGAGTGTTTGATTAATTCTCATTTATTTTATTAAACTACATGTCTCCACAAAATTTAAACACTCCAAAGTACAAAAATAACGGTCTTATAACCAAAATTCAAAATAACGAATCACCAAGTGCATAATTTTCATGCAGCAAAATAATGTATCATCTTACTTGTACATAAGAAATAAAATACTGTTGTGCACACTGCTCTGTGGGGTGTTTCACAAATATTTTGGAAATAATTCAGGCAATTATTACTGGCTGATCCGATTTCCATGAAACTTCCACACAGACATAATCAACATAATTTCAAGCTTTAATTTCAAAAAGCCCATTACATTCATCAGGCACTGATCAATTAGACGCCAAAGTAGGACACATCGGGTATTCAAACATTTTTAAAGCTTGGCAATTTTATATTTTCGATATCAACCGATTTTCAAAACCAAAACATTTCTGTAATCTGCTTGTAATGACCAACAATAAATACGCTTACTCATATGTGTTATCTCTAAAATTGAATAAGTTATCCGCATTTGAAAATCAAAATTTGTCGTTTGTGCAATAACCTGGTTAGGTTTTTTTCAATTGAAAAAGCAGCTGAAGTCCGATTGCTTTTAAATATTTTATTTTGTTAATATTTTATTTATTTTATTAGTATTTTAAATACTTATCCAACAAATATTATATCAAGCGAATACGATCACTATTTCTGAAGTTATTGAGGTTTGAATTAATTAAACTTAAACTAAAAACTAAAAAAATTCACAAAACTCTTTTGGGGCAAACTTCTCCAAGAGTTTTAAAAATCCAAAAAAAATGCCGAAACCCGCAAAAGCCCATGTAAGGATCCACATATGTCAATTTTTAACAGAATAGTTTTAAAAAAATGTAATATCAACTTGCAAGTAGCGCATGTCAAAATATTTATTACACCCCCGAGTAAAAGAAAAGTATATATGGTCTAATATTTTTTCGTCTTAAGAATATATTATAATATGAGATTATTTATGATGTCATGTATGGTCATATCTAATTAAATGTTTATTATGTGCTAACATATATAACGATATATTATTACATATTGAACTTAATAAAGTTAGATAGTAATCCTGTATGCTAGACATAATACGATATGATAGTTCTATACATTATCATATATAACACAATATCATATATGGTGACATATAAGCTATATAATTTAAGATATAATAATTTATACTGCCTTAAAAAAAAATTTTTGTGTGTGATATAAGATATGCTTATATATGGTGCCATATGAATAAAGCACTACAAGATATAATTATATGTATGTATGGTCCAACATTTCTAATATTTCTTTGCGTATAAGACATAATTACATATTGTTATATATAACCCCATACATAATTATATATGCGCAAATTTTTTTTATATTTTTAATTTTTTTTATATTTTTATTATATATAATATAATATAACATATGTCATGGGATATAAGTAAATCCAATTTAATCTCAAAATATCTCATTCTATCCACCAAAAATTACTTATCTTTTTGGATCTAATAGCAAGATAAGAGTAGATCTAAATTAATCCTACGGTATATTTTGGGATCAATCAGGATCTTAAATTAGACATTTTTGGTTAGCCCACTTTTGAGATCAATTTTGATTTAATTTAATCCGGTAATATATTTGAGAGATCTATTGGGATATTACTCGATACATCAATTTTGAGATAAACTTGGATAAGAATAAATATCGATCTATATCAAATGATCTGATTTTGTATCTGAGATGTAACTTTTTTTTGATCGGGCCCATAAAAAATATTTAAATATACACAAAATATATATTTTCTCAAATTAAGACGTAAACATATAACTGCGATTATTTGGGAAAACACTTTGGGGTTACTTATTTGCAGGAAATTATATTAAATACTTTTTCCTCTATCACATATCCGAATTTCATTAAGATCGGAGAGAACCCATCAGGAAAATCCTTGTTAGGTTAATTAATTCTAAATTCATTAAAAAAATTGCTGTCCAAGCTGTCCAATTTTTCAAAGAATTACTTAAACTGTAATAAATATTTTAAAATTTATCTAACACCTTATACTATTTATATTACTTTTTACTTTTTTTTCCAAAGCAAAATAATTAAATAAAATTTACCTGCCATGCGTTAGCATCAAGTGTCGCTAGGAATGACATGTCAAATTCCTGCAATACATAATACATTAACATTTCGATAATTTCGTTCTAAGCGAGCGGTTTGAAACTTACCTTTCTTCGGAAATTACTTGCGAAATCCAGAGTGGAAGATATAAACAACTGACAATACAATCCAAATGAAAATAGGTTAAATATACATACACTCAAAAAAAAAAGTCCGTAAAGTCAGCAACATCTTTGTGTTAAGGATCCTTGCAGAAAAATTGCTAATATGTTATATATAAACCCATACATAATTATATATGCGCAGACGTCTAAACTATTTTTCTTAAAATTTTTTTATAAAAAAATTAGTAAATTCAGCAAAAAATTTGCTGAATTTCGCTGATATTAGCAATTTTTCTGTAAGAATCCTCCCAAAAAATGTTGCTGACTTTACTGACTTTTTTTAGTGTATTAAATACTAACTATTAAGGTATAATTCAATTTATTATTATTGTATCCGTTTAAGACACAAACTTAGATATTGACGAGTTTTCTTTTATGTACAAGAATCGCAAAGTATTATTAGATTTTTTTTTATATTTCACAGATTTGATTTATTTAAGGTAGCCACATTGCTCAAGAGATTATTTCCGTATCCTTTTTTTGGGGGTTTGTTGTTGTTGTCTATTTTTTTGTAATGAAACAAAGGAAATCACTTTATTTGCACAATATTAAACACTTCATAATATTATTTGGGGAAAACTTCCGTAATTCTTTGCGGTTAAATTCAAGATATTTAACAAACTTACGCGTTAAGAGTTTCGGCGCGAATGCAACCAGGACCCAGCCTTTGGCTATGTACAACCTGGGGGTGTACCCATCTCAGCTGCTGCTGGAAATTGTTAGTTTCTTTTTTATGTGCGTATACAGACGACTCCAACACCTAAGATACATGCATACTCATTGAAAGCATCACATTTAGCATACTCTTCGAATGTGTGAGTGTATAAAGGTTTGGTGTATGGGTATGTGGGTCGTCTGGGGTGGATTGATGGGTCGCCATAGTACGAGTAGCTATAATGGAATGAGAGGGGACAATAATGCCTTGATGCGTCGGTTATTTAATCTTCCGCATACCTATCGTTGTGACCCGAGGAGAATCGGTGCTTGTTGGGAATATTTATTTTGGCCGAAGCACATTCTATGCATACAAGTTTACATTTTGGATAGCATTGTAACACATGTTGTGTTCAGCTCACTTGTCCATGCAGATACAAACAAAGAAGCAAATGTACTGTTCATATGAACATACGTTTGTAGAATTACAGAGGCAGCAATGGCATCGGCAGCATTAACGTCCCAACAACACCAGTACATAAATGGCGAATGGCTGTTATGTACGGCTGACTGACTATACACAACCACCTTGATTCAATGTTTGTAACGTATTTGTGTATGTATTCGGTCCGTTACTTATTGCCGTAGGGGGGATAACAGTCCCCCGCCCTCATTTATATTGTACATAAGAGGATGCTTTGTTTACAATAGTAGAAAGTATGTATGTTTAAATACCTTACATGTATGCTTTATACGCAAACACACATACATACAAACGTGCATATATGTATGTATGCACGTTATACCATTAAATCACTCCACCCACTCTACCATAAACGTAAATGGTTTTTGGATTTTCTGTTGCTTCTACATTTGTTCAGCTCGAACCTATTATGCTCTTGGTTATGCCAAATGGTACAATTGTCCGTTGTCTTACCGAATCACAATTGCTTTGGAATATTTTTGTACAATGTATACACATTTTTACATACTTACACATGTTAACCAAATTCGATTTGTGTGCTTCTCCATCAACACAGCCATACATAATTCTCTTGCCATTAGCTAAGAGGGAAACGGAAGTTTAGCTTCTGGGAATTATTTATTAATGTTTCTTTGCAGACAGCCTGTGGATGCTCCGCCATTAGCAAAATAACGGAGATTTCACGAAAATCCGATATACTCTTAATAACAGCACTTGAACGGAATTTTCTCTTCCCATCAGGGATGTAAGAGTAGGAGTCTCCAAATGCAAACAAGTATTTGAGTTATCAAGTATAGCCAGATAGATACAGATTCCGTAATCAAAAAGTGAAAACATTATCCATCTCTGATATTCTCATTGCGCATTGAGAGTGATACAAAAAATTTTAAATATTTTTACGTTGTCCATCTTAAATAAAATCTAGTTGAAACAATTAAGATATAAATAGTCACTATTCTAAGGTCATACAAACAAGTTTATCTTAATTTAACTAACACGGCAATTTACCAAAAATTTTTTAGTTTTTTTTGCTTATATACAAATCGATTATTTAACAGTTATTTTTTGGAACTAAAAAAAAATAATAACACAGCCAGTTTGCTCACCGATTTCGACCCCACTAAACTCGAAAATAAATAGCAGATGCAGCGGGAAGCGAAGTCCTGTAGGTTGTTTTACAATTATCCAGTAGAATTTTTATGGTCGGCAGCCAGATTGTTGGGGTCTAAGGTCCGTTTTTGATAAATTATATGATTTATTTTCATAATGTTGTATTCTACAATTATACATGATTTCTTTTAAATAGTAAACTTTAAGAATTGTGAACAAAAAAAAAAAAAAAATACCTCATCGCTGTGTTTTTATTTAGAAACTTGTTTTATTTTTGAATCAATCATAAAAATATACCCAGGTAGAAAAATACGGAAGGGCCAGTGCCGGCGCGGTGTTGGAGACGGTAGTACATGTACACACAAAAAAAAAAAAAACCATTTCAATTACGAAAACCACCGATTCAAAAACTTTAATTGCTTAAATTCCGCCAACAACGAAAATTGCTAATTCAATTTGAAAATGATAGCTCTTTAATTGAATTAGTTTTCAATTAACTAATAACTCATTTTATTAAAAAGTGATCAATATTGTGTACCTTCTCCAAAAGCAACAAAAAAATTGGATTAAGTGTTGGTTCCACACCAATTTTTTTTTATAGCCTGAATTTTATAACATTGAATTTGAACAGGCATACAATTCTCGTTTCGTTAGCAGATTTATTTATATTTATGTGAACAAATTCACACAGTAATACATTTTTTCTTTCTATTGAAGCGTCGGAACTATGGCTAATTTTTTTTTTTGAAAATTTTCTTTGCAGAAATATGCTTTTTTTTTAAATCAGAGTTTTTTTTTTTTTTTGTTTGAAATATTTTTAAATTAATTTTTTGCATTTCTTTTTGTTGAAAAAAACATTTAAATTTTTATAAACAAAATTAAACTTTAAAAATTACATTATCAAATGTATGATAATAAACCTGTAAAAATAAGTCTGTAAAAATAGCAGAAAAAACTGCTAAAAATGAGTTAAAAATTACCTTGCAGAAAAAACTGCTAATTTTAGGAAGTTTTTTTTTTGCTAAATATTAATAAAATAAGAATAGAAAAAATAAATCTGTTAACTTTACAAAATTTTAATTATATTCGATGTGAATTTGAGTTCATTGAAAATAGGATTTTGCTCTGTAAAATTAGCAAACACTTTTATGATGTATTTGTAGACTCAAAATAGCAAACAAAAACTGTAATTTGGTTATAACTAATTTTTAGTAGCTTTTTTTTTGGCTATTTTTACAGGTTTATTTCTATGAGTGTAATACCACTAAACATACACATTTATAAATAAACAACTATATTACAAAAAAAACAGCAAAAATGTGTTGATGTTTGCTTTTGAGGGCTAATATAAAAATGTGAAGCACGTTACGAATTTGAGCAAATATTGAATTGATTCAATTAATATTTAATTGACATCTTTTTTGATTGAAAAAAGTAGGGAAATGTGTAGGATTTTTAACTTTAACAGTAATGGCACAGTGTCGAAATGATAACACGAATATACGCTTGGCCGTAGTTATTTTCCAACGTTGGCACATCAATAGAATTCATCAGCTTGCCAATACTTTAAATAAAAAATTCAGAATGTAGCCAGTACTTTAAAAATTAGTTTTTTTTTGGCAAAAGTAAGAAAAATGGCCAATAATTATATCTTCACAAATAAATCTTATCTCATAAAAGATGCAAATAGAAATTACATGAAATAATTCGCAAAAACAAAAAATTACCGCCCAAAAAATTACCGCAGACGTAAAAAATTTACTTTTTGTGCTTAATTAGTGAAAGTACTTATTATTGTTTTTTTATTTTTTTTTTTATTTTATTTGTTTGGATTTCGCTTTCAAATATGATTTATTATCTTTTCGTTCGATAAACATTAACTAAATTTATTGTTTATGTCGCGATTTAATGAATTCAATATAATAACTTTGATGTTCGTTAAACCAGAGTTTGTTAAATCGATTATTCGTTAAACCGGAATTCCACTGCATAATAACGAAAACAGTACTTTTAACGCACTTTTTGAGTGGTACTGGCATATTGAGAAAAACAATGTTGTCCCTGTACTATTTCACTTTATACGGAGAAAATGCGTAAAAATACAATTATTGCGAATTCAATAACTGGGAATTCAATCCATTTTTTTAACATTGCCAGAATTGAAAAAAATTGCTAAAACTTAAAAAATATCGTTATAATGAAAAAAATCCCCAAAAATTTTAAACAATCTGCCAAATTGAAAAAATCGCTAAAAATGTAAACAATCGACAAAATTTAAAAAAATTTAAAAAAAATAGCCAGAAATAAAAAATATCGTCAAAAATGTGAAAAATTGCTAAAAGTGAAAACATCGCCAAAATGAAGAAAAACACAAAATTTAAAACGGCAAAAATAAAAAATCGTGAAAATTAAAAAAAAAAAATCACCAAATTGGAAAAAGTTGTCCGTGTCATTTATTTGTTTCTGTTAGTTTTTGAAACATAGGCGATTTTTCAAATAAATACTCTTTTTATCAGCGATGCTTACTTTTCGAGAAAATGCGATTTACAAATCCAGCCAATCAAATCGAAATTTAGGATCGTTGTAGAGGTAATGTGGTTGAGTTTTGAACAATGGTGCAACCATTTTTCCTCCAGCTCCATTAGTTTTCGAAATATGTACCTTTTAAAAATCGACTAAATAATTACCGTCCATAACTCAACAAAAAAAGAGCTACTGGAAAAATGTTTGCGCCGGTGTTCAAAACTCAACGCCAATACCTCCAAAATTTTGACCCGATTGGCTAGGTTCTTAGATCGGGTTTTTCTCAAAAACAAAGCATCGCCAAGCAAAAAGAGAATTTATTTGGAACATCGAATGTGTTTCGAAAACTAATAAAGATAAATGTACATTTAAAACTATTTTAAATTTCTCGTCAATATTTATCGTTTTTTCAATTTTAGCTTTGTTTCCATTTTGAACATTTTTTATTTTTTTTGGCGATTTTTTTGCTTTTTTTTTATTTTTTATTTTGAAATTTTTTGCTTTTTTCTAATTTTTGACGATTTTTTTTTAATTTAAACAATTTTTTTTTTTTAATTTTGCCGACTTTTTTTTTATTTTAGGAATTTCTCTTATTTTTGGCGGTTTTGTTTAAATTTTAGCGATTTTTTTTTTTATTTTTGGCGATTTTCTTTTAGGCGGTTTTGTTTAAATTTTAGCGTTTTTTTCAAATTTTGAGATTTTTTTAATTTCAGCGATATTTTTTTATTTTTAAAATTGTAACGATTTTTTGACGATTTTTTCAATTTTGGCAATTTTTTTTCAATATTGGCGATATTTTTAAATCGATTGAGTAAAAACCGACTGAATAAATCGAATGAAGAATTTAATTCTTTAAAGCTCTGTACATATATTATATTTTGAAATTTTTTCTACAATTAGGCTGCTAACACTTGGAAATAAACGTTTTTGGTACATTAGGAAGTTTTTTAATTCACTATCACAAATATTACATTTACAAAATCTTTTTTTATTAAAATTCTCAATAAATTAAATTTTTTAGATTTTTTTTTTTAGCTTTTTTAATTTGCTTTATTGTTTTTCAATTTAAAAATGTCAAAATATTTATTATATTTACAAACTTTGTGCGTAAAAATTTTCTTTAAGAAAATAATACTACTTTTAGCATAATGTGTTCAATTGTAAACACATAATTGGCAAAAATACTGTAAGTGTGTATTATTGTATATAAAAGTGTGCGCAAAATAGTTTTACGCATTTTAATGTATAAATTTACCGAATTTGGGTAATAATACATGAAACTTTACTCGTTTTATAGTAGTAAATTTACAATCATTTTTTAAAGTGTGTACTTTTTTTGTCCAAAAAAAAATATATATCGGCCGTTCCACCGAAGACCGGTTGACCTTCGGTCTTCTGATTTGAATTAAATTTTGAACTCTATGAAGCCACTTAAAGATTGGCGTTTTTAGTTTTTCAAATTTCGAAAAATCCACGGGTTCCTGCGCCATTTACTTTTTTTGAAAAATGAGAAAAAATGCAAAAGTCTGAAAGACAACTACATATAGTTGCATTTTTTGAAAATTATATTCCCCACTAACGCCTGACGCATCCGAATTCGACAATTTCTTTACTCAAATTTTGTTAGCATTATCCATTTTAAACATCGCTTCAAATGTGGACAAGACAAAAAAAATCTTATTTTTGAACTTTTTTTACAGTTTTATGGAAATCGTGTGATTTTTTTTAGACTTATATATTTTTAACCCTTCATCCCATAGTGCGGAGGGTATATTCACTTTGTCAAATGATTGCAGTTCTTTTAAAAAAATTCTGAAAATGATCAAAATCGGTTAACGCCTTCAAAAGTTATGAGTGAAAATGTGGGAAGACCTCTAAAAATTTTAAAATATTCTTTTTATTTCATCATACACACGTATATTGAATGTTTATACACTAGAATATATGCAATCAGGAATGGCAGGCAATATCGCTGAAATACCGTTCCCGAATCAAACCCCTTTCAACTGACGTTAAAATACCGTTAACGAAATAGTTGAAATACCGTTATCCGTGAATACCGTTACCGATATAATTAAAATATCAATACCTTAAAATACCGTTACCGAAATAATCTAACAAGATCTAAAAAAAAAACTTCTATAAATAGATATATTTTCCCAAAGTAAAATTTCAGTACGCATTAACATTACCTGAATAACTAAAATAACGTTACCGCTAAAATACCATTAGCGATATCAGCATTCGAATCGGTTACCATCCACTGCCATAATCAACCACGTTCAAAAACACAAAATACAATATACAAGGTGGCTGATGAAAGCCATTACAAAAAAAACGTAACTAATAACTTTGTTTCTGAGTTATTAATCGGTTCCATATTTTTTTTTGTTTCATTGATTTGTCTTTCAATTTAAGGAAAATGAACGATTGGGGTAATGAAACTAACATGCTTTAAAGGCGGCGTTTCTGCCTAAACAAAACTTAAGGGGCACATTAGGCGGCACTCCTCCGAGCAGATTGGCCTCGTAAATTATTTTGTTAATCGTGGGACAGTCATTAGGACTACTTTTCATCGAAATTCCTCAGTTCGGATGCAAGAAACAATTGTTGCTATAGATGCTGCAATACAAGTCATTTCTAGAGTTTCGACAAGGAATATTTTTGCTCAAATATGTGTCACCAGACAGTCAATACGGACTGTTCTGCTTAAGGATTTTCATTTCATTCCTTTAAAAAAATCAAATAAAAAGAAAATTGAACGCAGTAGACTTGCCTCTTTTAGCTTGGAATTTTCTCTGTAATTTTTCACTGAATTTCGCTTGCATTTGACGTCATCGCGCGTGGAAGTCATGTTTTCTAAAAGCCACTAAAAATATTTAATAAAAATGTATGGCTTTTTCAAATGAAAAAATAAAAAAATATTTATATGTATTGAAACAAAAGTTATTTGATTTTCTTAGTGTTGCAATATTCATCAGCCACCCTGTATGTATGTAGGTTTTATAAATGGTATGTACTTATGTATTAGTAGCAATCGCATTTAGCGTTGCCAGGTTTGACGATTTATCGTCATTTTGACGATATTTAATACCCAAAAAACCTAAATGACTATTGAACGATTTTTGCTTCCAAAATGACGATTTTTTGACAATAGTTTAATATGTCAGCAAGACCTATTTTTTTATTATTCCCATAAAATCGCCGGATCTGTTATTAAATTTATATTATTTTGTTAAAAATTAAAAAAAAACATTGTTTATTTATCGAAATCTAACCTTTATTGCTAATATGATGTGAAATACCATTTTGCAAAATACTAGAATTAAATAAAACTTAATCCAAACCGGATTTAATTTAGTTCCTGTGTTATATTTTCAGATGATTTTTTTTTAAATTATAAAATTTAATTGGTGTTAGATTTAAATATAAATAAAAAAAATGTTATATTAAAAACAGGGCATGAACTTTTTTGCAAAACAAACAGATCTCTAGCCCGAATATTCATATTTATAAATGTTGAAAGATGATATATATACAACTTTAACTGAAACTAAATAAATCCAAAAATAAATCCGGTGCTTAAAAAACATGCCTAGTACTATAAATAAAGAGTCAAAATTTAATAATTAAAAAATATAACATTGTTTGTTAGATACCCAGCAAAACTTTGGTAATGAATGCGATAAAGTAATGCATTACCTTGTAATGTGTACTCCTTACCTGTATCATTATTTTCCAACAAGAACTAATGAGTTACCGATAATTGAACACTCATGGATTACCTTGTAATGACACCTCATTACATTTTACATTACTTCAAAACATAAAATAATAACTTACCGATCATCAATTACTAACGCATGAATTATAAACGTAAAGTAGTTATTAATATATATTTTTGAAAATCTATTTATAGACACATTACTTTGTGATTTTTTGTAAGCATAATGGTAAGGTGTATATTTTTAATATCACGAACGAAAACACGAAGCACAACAACTCATCTACATTTTAAGCAATAAAATATTGTATGTATCGATAGCTCAGTTGGTAGAGTTCTCGCCTAACTAATTGTTAAATACCAGAGACCCCAGGTTCGAATCCCAGCATGACCAAGTTATTTATATAATAAAAAAAAAGTTATTTAATTAAAAAAAAATATCTGTAAAAAAAAATTGTAATGCATTTTTTTTATGAAAATCTATTTATAGACACATTACTTTTCCCCACCATGTAACCATATAAGTAACCAGTTACTTTACCCATTACAAGGTAATGAGTTCCTTTGAGGCTCATCGCCTGTAAAATTCATCAGTGAAGTAACGTGTAAAGTAATGCATGAAGCCCTATGGCGATACATTACTTTACCCATGATTTGGTAATGTGTGGTTTGCTGGGTAACACAAAAATTTGTACAAGTGTTTACTGGAAGGTGTTCGTTTAGACAAATACTCAGTAAAAACTGGTAAAAGAGAGAGTAAAGTGACAGTTGATGCCAAAGAACTTACAAGTTTTTACTGGAAACATTTTTGCCAGTAAAATTTGTAAGAAGAAAAAAACATATGATTGAAAAAATATGCTTGTATTGTTAGTAAACAAAAACAAAAACAAAATATTAAATTAAATTTAGTTTAAATCATGTTTGATCGACAATTTCAATTAACTTTTATCTTTCCATAATGATCAGTTGATTTTTTTTTTAATATTTAAAACCAGCTGTTTTTTCTATTTTACTAATTCTAACAACATTTCCGTTCGTTTCCTTTTTTGTAAATTTGTCTTACTCTTTGTAATTTTGTCACTGAGTAATTTTTACTCGAAAAGCATCGAACAGACTTATTGTTAAGGAATGTTGTAAAAGAATTTAAGATTGTAAAAGTTGTGCTACTGAAATGTTGTTTACAGAATTATGTAGATATAAGTGATTAACAGTTCAAGTAGTAAATTTGTTTCATTTAAAGTTGTATTTATTGGATTTTCAACATTTTATAAATATTGTATGAATATTCGGGCTATCGTTGTAAAATATAATGATTTTCGAAGTTTAAACCAAAGAGACGTGTCAAAATCGTGTTATATTACAACGATAGCACGTTAAACATTTGAAATGTGAATTTATTTATTTATTTAATTGAAAATCCTGACATCTAATAATTACAGTGCTAGTAAATAATTTCGTAAAATAATCATTTAAAGATACAATTATCATAACATTATATAAAATTCTAAAAAGTTTTAAGACTTAAAGAAAAAAAAAAATAGTTTAACCTAACAAATTTAGACTTATTTTTAGAAATGACATCAGTTTAAAAACAATTCTGATGTTCAGGGTCGATGTTAAGGGTCGAACCAGAAAAATGTATTGGGCGTCACGCCCTATGCGACATAATTTAATTCTGGTTTGAAGCTAACATGGATGTTTTAAAATGTTTTAAAAGCTCCTTTTTTAAATGCGTTGCGTTGTTAATTTTCTGAATATTATGGGGAAGACGAGTGGTATATCTGAAAAACTGTCTTTCCGACATAAGGCTTTTGTATCTTTGTTGAATAATTATTTTGCATCGATTCGATCCGCTGAATCTAATCCTCTCATAAAGGTACGAAGGCTCTTTAGAGACTTGTATTTTTGGAGAAAAACAAGGCTTTTGAATTTTAATAAATCATAGAAAGTAATATGAAATATACGGTAAGAAAAAGCTGATATACTAACACGCCGACTTTATTGAAAATGTATCGTGCATATTATTGTATGCTACTTTCATTTTACTAAAGTCGTCACTACTGCAATTTGCTAGGATTTCAGAGCAATATAAAAGAACAGGGATAAGATAGCCTTGGCTAAAAGCATTCTTATTTTAAAAGATGTGGGCACGGTTAATATGATTGGTCCATGTTAGTTGATTATTAAAAGTAATACCGAGGTTTTTTGAAGATTGTACAACATTAATGATAGTGTTATTGATTCGTATATCAAAGTTAATATTCAAAGTGCAAGCATTTTTGGAAATAAATACACATTTTGTCTTGGATGGATTAAGACATAATCCGTTATTATGCAAGTCCTGATTCATATTGATAAGCACGTTTGAACATGGTTAACATTTGTACTTGCATATAACTGTACATCATCAGCGTACATTTGTATGTTACATTTCATGGATATTTCAGGAGGTCATTAATATAAAAAAGTAGAGGCGCAAGAATGGACCCTTGAGGAACTCCTCTGTTGATATATAGGGCGTTAGATACCTGACCGTTTACATGCACTGATTGAGTCCGGTTATGTAGCCATTTTGGAAAAAAAGTTACAAGCCATTTTGGAAAAATGAAAAAGTTTTTCAAGTTTTTTTACGAGAATAGAATGGTCAACAGTATCAAATGCCTTATCAAGTAGTACTAGAAATGATACCATGTTTTTATCGCTCTGAGATCTTCTACAACATCTACCAAAGCTGTTATGCAGCTTCTTCCCTTAATAAATCCTGACTGTCTTATTGATAAAAGATTATTTGAGTTTAAAAAGATGTTCTTCTGTTTATGCATTAATTGTTCTAGTACCTTAGATAGAAAAGGAAGAATTGCTACAGGACGAAAATCGCTGCCTTGTTTAGGAATTGGTATGACATTCCAACTAACTGGAAATATAGATTTAGTCAATATAGAATTGAACAAAAGATAAGAAATGGTAAAAGTTTTGGCAATATAGCTTTTATAAAAACAGGATCCAAATTGTCAACACCAACAGCATTTGATTTTACAGATAGAATACTCTCCAGTACATCACACTGGTCGGCATGCCCAAAATAAAAACAATTTTCAATGGCTGCAAAGCTAAGTTCGTCGAAAATATTTGCAGTTGGTTGGGGAATACTAACATTGACAAATTGTTGGTTCAAATCGTTTACATCAAAGTCTGGATCAAGTGTTCTAATCTTCCTATTGCCTATGCCAATATTTCTAATCTCTTTCCACTTAGAATTACTGTCAATTGCAGAAGAAAATTTTTTTTTTGTAGTAACAAGGTTTAGCATTTTGAATTTTCTTTACAACATCACTTCTGGCAGTTTAAAATAGTGCTTTGAGTTCTAAAGTTTTATGTCTTTTCCACCTATTGTAAGCTACGTCGCGTATTTTGATAAGTTTTTTTATTTCACCATTAAACCATGGTTGTTGTTGTTTGTCTCTAATGAGTTTAGTTTTCAGTGGTACGTACACACGTGTTATAAATATCATTTACATTATCTATGTATGTATATATATAAAAAGAAGTGTACATTTTGATTGTCACTCCATAACTCGAGAGTGACAATCGTTTGGTCGAGATGTGGTGATTTTCCTGCACATTAGTCATTTTCATATAAATTGTGTGAATATCAAAAAATTTTGAAAATAAAATTTGGAGGCAAAACAACGTTTGTCGGGTCAGTTAATTTTGTATAAAAGCAAGTTGATCATTAACATTTTCATAGTCGTAAATAGTATCCCAACAAACATTTTCAACACATTGGTTTAATAATGAATAGTCGATACTACGAAAGTCGCGGTATGTAAAATACGTATTTTCCCTGTTGACAAAATTATCATTCGTTGTAAAAAGTAATCATGTTAAGAAAAAACTGGGGCAGATAATTGATCATAGTGTTGAACTTTTGATTTATGGTTGACAAAGACAAGATCTATTAGACTACTTGATGAGTTAGGATAATGCGTAGGAGTTGTAGTATTAACAGGTAGTAGACCTAGTATTTGCATTGGTTCTGTGAGCATGCTGTCTACCAATATATTAGTAAAGATACTTCCTCTATTGTCTTAATTAAGTTTTCGAATTGAATATCTTTATTAGGCCTATAGATACTACCAAAAAGTAATTTTTCTTTGTCTTTGTTTGTGACTTTATAAATAAATATTATATATTATTGAAAATTCCCATTTTCTTTTCTTGGTCTGAAGATTTTATTAACGTACAACTTATACCTTTATTGGCCCTGAACCATTCTGTGGTATACCTTTGGGGTATGTTAGGGAGAAGCTCGGGTCGTGGAGGGAATCAGAATTCTCTCTCTATTGGGAAACTCTCTTGGCCAACGACAGGCTAAGAGATTAATTTCTTTTCCAGTGCAGGATCGAGGAGACTCTTGTCCCTCGGGAGGGGTGACTTGAGAACCCTGGTGTCTTACCTGACTGGACACTGTAATCTCAGATACCACCTGCGCAAAAGGGTCTTTCGGACACGGATGAGTGTAGGTTTTGCGAACTGGTAGCTGAGACATCAGAGCATATTCTTTGCGAATGTCCGAGGCTTTGTGAAAGGCGTGCCAAGTTTCTTGGCGATCGCTTTGTCTCCCCTTCGGACATTATGAAGATTTTGCCTAATAGGATTATTGGCTTTATAGGTAGCTTGAATCTTTAGGGTAACTTTAGGCAGCACAAAAGACCTAAGTTGGTCGCGGTGCATAGTGCCATATAATCTAATCTAATCTATACCATAAATGGCTACGCTTCACTGTGTCGCGATTTCATACAACGGGTGGCCAAAAATAGAAGCAGCTACACTCATAATAATCCATGCTTAAAAATACAAATATATTTTTAGTAAATTTTTTTTCGTAGAATGTACAAACATTTTGTTTATATTACAAAACTTTTGTATAAAACAAATTATATAAATTTCGTAAAAAATACAAACATGATTTCGTAATATTTTTTTAGTACATTGTACAAAAATGTGTAATGTTAAAATATTACATATGGATGTTGATGTGGTTAGAGGTCGGATTTGCAATCAGAAGGTTGCGAGTTCAACTCCTGGCCAGGACAAATTTTTTTTTTTTTAGTTTTTATATTTTTTTTGTTTATTAATGTTTTTTTAAATTTCTATTTTTATTTTTTTATTTCATTATTACTATTTTTGTGTTTTGATATAAATGAATATTTTGTATTTTGTTTAATAAAGAGATCCTAAAACAAGCTAAAGAGGACCCGAAAACACTACTTCCACTTTATTTGCCGGGTTTAGTATGAAATTCAATAAAACAAATATTTAAAAAGATAAAATATTTAATAATAAAATGCAATTAGTTTGAAATTGTTATTTAAGTTTTTTATTATTATTATTATTTATTTTTTTTTTATTTTGTTTTTTATATATTATTTGATATATTTATAAAAAAATATATATTTTATTTATTTAGTTCAATAAACATAATAAAAAATTTAATTGCCATTTTAACCTTTTTTATTAAATATTTGTAGCATATTTTTCTAGTTTTCATAAAAATTTCATAATATTTTCGAATTAAGTTCCTTTTTAGTTTGTTGTATTGCATCAGCTACTTTGGTGCAAATGGTAGAGGGGTCTACTTCAACACAGCAGGACGTCACTGAAATCGTGAGTTCGATTCTGGTGTGGCACCATTACATTTTTTTTTTTTTAATTTTAAAATAAACCCGTAAGGTATGCACCACATTTTTATTTAAAAAAGTTTTTACAAAACTTTACGAAATGTGATTTGTATATTCTACAAATTTTTTCGTAATGTCAAAATAACCAAAACTTTCGTAAAATGAACAACGGTTTTCGTGTATTTTACCTATAGATCATTATGAGTGTAGAGAAGGGAGGTGAAATTTGGCAAGAATGTTTGTCTTAGGAAAAGAAGTATTTATGCGAAATTTCGAGAAAATCTAACAAGTGCCACGCAAACCTCCCATACAACCTCAATTTAAAAATTGTAATAATTTAGAAATTAGCGATCCGGTAAGAGCGTCAGTTTGCATGTGAATATATTTGGCAATATTGTAACTTATTTCCAATTTTCAAGAAAATCGAACGCCCACCTCCCATACAAACAAAATTAAAAAATTATTATAATTTGTGAATTAGTGATCAGATAAGAGCAACATTTTACAAAAATTAATTTCCGCTCAGTAAAAAAAAAAATTAGAAACATAAATTTTATTTATTTAACAAAACATATACATACATACATACATAAAATATATATAATTAGAGGCAATCAAGTATATTAACAATTATCACTGTTATCACTTTCAGATTCTACCAATGGTTCATTCGTTGTCTTTATGTCGTTAATCTTTCTTTTTCAATTAAATATTTAATAAAATCTATACCTGCACAGTTGAAGGCATATAGTACCAAGAATATATTCGAAATATAAAAGTGCAGTATCTTTAAAAGCTTTTCAAAACTTGATATATTTATATAATGACCACTTGAAAGTGTTCTTAAAATGATGGACACATTTTTTATTAACTTTACATCTACATTAGTAATCTGAGCTGAAAGTTCCACATTAGAAAAGAAGCGACTTGCAGTATTGCCATCATTCGTTGTGAGATACCCCGTCTTAACCTTATCAACTATGGACCCATTTCAGACTTAAATTTAGCTTGAATATTTCTCTGTTGCTCAGCAACCTGATCTTTATTTTCTTTTCCTACCACTTTCCATTGCTTTATATGCTGTTTGTAAGAAGTATGCAAAAAGAAGTTACAAACATAATTCATCACTAGCTTCCTCTTTTTCAAATTTTTGTTTGTATACACTATGACCACTACTGCCGTCAAGTCCCCACTTGCCGTCAAGTCCCCACTTGCATTCATTTTCGGTATCAATATCATGAACATCTAAAATGCTTCTTACAGTTTTGTCTAAAATCTTTTGTAAGGGAACCTCTGCAGAAGTTTCTGTTACTTGAATGTCATCACGCAAAATCTTTTTTTTAGCATCTGCAATCATATAGTATGACGAAAAGCAATCTTCGTGAATAGAATTTACTACTTTTCTCATCATATTGTACTGCCTCATGGAAAAATCCATATCAATGTATAATGCTAGAGCCCTTTCAACAGAAACATTCTCATTAGTATTTAAAAATGTTACCCTTTCTGCGGCTTTTTTAAGAGCTTCAGGTAAAGTAGAAACGACAAGTTCTTCCACTCGCCTCCTTTTTGTTCTCATTGAACCCTCCTCATAAGAAACATGAGGTCGGCCTCTACCACTTGTATTTGCTTCCTAATATAGTATAACACAATTTAGTTTTATTGCAAAACCAAAACTTTATACGGAAACTTACACTACAAATGAATTCACCAAATGATTCGCTATCTAGCCAGTCACTCAACTCAGTTTCAAATCTATCTATCATGCGATGATATTTAGACCAATTGTTAGAAAATTTTAAAAGAGTAAGCCTTATTTTCTGTTTTTCCCTTTCTATTACTTAATGCTCGTTTAAAATGATTTTCTACAAAATCTTTAACATGACGCATAACATCGCAGGGTCTGTTTTGCTTTATCTCTAGCCACAGATGAAAATAGTACGAATCCGCAACGAGGTTGACACTAAAAAACAATCACAAAAAGAATTCGGGTAATATCGGGCAGCTGAACTTTAAATATATTAAAATATATACTTGTAGCTACAAAATACAAAAAAACAGGAAAAGTGTTATTTCTACTTTCTTTTAAATTCTCTACGGAAGTTCACGGTTGCTGAAAAATCTAGACAATGCCTCACTACTATCTTTTTTAACGGTATCTGACATATGATCAACAAAAACAGTGTTGTAATTATAACTAGAAGCATCACTTACAACCCTGTTACAAATTTTGGTAGCCGTTACATTGAAATACTTAAATTCTTCATATTATAAATGAACATTTAATTTGGGATTTTCCCATAAATTTCGTATGCTGTACACAAACCTTGACTTTGAACCATTATAACTTTAAAATTTATAAACATCTTAAGAAGCTATTTTAGATATTATCTAACCAGAGTGTTTAAAAAAAATAAATAAAAAACGTTCAAATTCTAACATTGGCCACCCTCGTGACACAGTGCGCAGCCACCATTAGAATCCCTATCCGCACGAAATAATTTGAACACAGGAAGTTTATATATATATATTATTCTTTATATCAGGTATAAACCAAGTTTCAGAGATAGAAATTATATCAATTTCAGATGAAAGAAATAAATATCTAAATTCGTCCATTTTATTGATTAAACTTTGGGCATTTAGTTGAACAATGGTCATGAATTTCTTCTGACGTGATAAAATTCTGATCATATTATAAACACTGTCCCTGGAACTATTTATATTTTCGTTACGGTTTATGATTTATCAGAGGAAAAACAACGCATATAAGCATACTCATGAAGCAAATAGTTTTACATTTTGGGTTTAAAAAAGCTGAACAAGATCATATTTATTATTTGGAAAGCAATAATATTATATACTAGCAAATCGAATCTATTAAATAAAAAAATACATTTTTAAAGAAATAATTTTGCTAAATGATTTAAATAAGGAAAGTTTTCTAAAAAATAAATTTTTATGAAGTATAATTTAAGGAAAAATTGCAACACAGTTGCTATCATTTGGCACATAATTTTCAATGGCAAGAGTCCGAAAATCTTGGCAACAACAGAGGAGTGATCAGGGGGACGAAAAAAATAACTATCTAACTTTTCCAACGAATCAAGCCGAATAGCACGACTTCCATGGCTAGTTTTTACGTATATTAAACGCAGCTGATATTATATTTCAATTTTAACTTAACAGCGGCTTGTAAAATTTTGTAATTTGATTTGTGAGATCTTCGTTGACATAAATAACAGAATTAGTTTTTTTGCTAAGAATATTACTTTGTTGTATTTTATTTTTTTTAAATTTTTATTAAAATTTGATCCCTCTTCTAACAAATATATTTTATTTTTGACGATTTTTTGTAGAAAATTTGACGTTTATATGCTCAGAAAACCTGGCAACACTGATCGCATGTTTTGAATTGATTTAATTTTATAAATTCTCATTTGGTTTATAACTTGGCAAAGTTATATAATTTAGTTTCGGTAGTGTAAGTTTAAATCTAGTTTGATTTTGAACGCTCTTCTAGGTCAATTGATTAATTTCATCTTCAAAAATTACAGAACGATTTAACGAAATTGTCAAAGAACGGTTGAACTTTCTAGTATTTATTCGTGCTTTTTCCAAATATTTGTCCAAATAAAAGAAATACTACTACTCGTATTAACTTAATAAGACCTTTTGTTTTAAAATTGTAAAATATTTGACTTTTCAATAGTCTTTACGAGCAGTTTTAGGTTTTTCTTTTTAAACTAAAGCGAAAGTGATTAAAAAGCACTAACGACATATTACAAAATCAGCAAATTTCAGTGATTGACACTGGCCGAACAAATTTTCTACATACTAAACAATTTGGTGAGGATCGAAAAAGTACAATTATTCCGTCCGCTGCTTTATTTATATAATTATCAGACAAGTTTTTTGAAGCACCTGATTTATTTTTGTTGTTTTTATTCAACCTTTCAATATTTTACAAATCATAATGCTTTTCAAAATTTAAAAATAATTTATTTCTATCTCAATCTTGCACTAATTAAATTTTATAAAAATTTAAAAAATGTCAGCACAGAAGTTAAATAAAGGTAAACCTTACATGAATAAATGTTAGATTTCGATAAAAAAATAAAGTTTTTAATTTAATAATTAAAATTCAAAAATTAAGAATGGCAACTAAATATGTTTTGCTTACATATCAAAGCTTTGTCAAAAATAGTCATTTTGGAAGCAAAATTCGTCATTCAGTTATTTTGGGTACTAAAAATCATCAAAATGACGATAAATCATCAAACCTGGCAACACTGAATGTAATTTTGAAAGTTAAATTTTGTTTATATAGTTTGATTATTTTGATTATATATAGAAGCGGCGTTGCTAGTTTTCAATCAAATCGTTTTTTGATATTATGAGTAGTGAAAATGAGCAACATCGGTTTACGGGTTCAAAAGTTATGAGTGCAAATGTGAGAAGACCTCGAAAAATTTTTAATCAAATTTATAAAGTATTCTTTTATTTTCCTGTTTTACCATTTATCATCAGGCTTGTCCAGATACCCTTTTTCGTTAACCCTAACAAATCAAGAAATCACCAATTAGAAAAAGGTTGAACAAAATAGTTGAGTTAAAATTCTTTATTTAATTTGACTGCATTAACCAGAGTTGCCAGACACTTTTATCGATATCAGATCAAAAAAATATCCAGGAACAAAATCCCCGAATTCAACAACGTAAATTCATAACTTTTGTTCGTACACTTTTCTCCTTATTCTCATTCTCAACCTTTAATAAATTTTGCAAGAAACTCTTACACTCTAATCACAGCTATCAAAAATCCCATTAAATTTAAAGGACATTCACTTTCAAAACTTTTTTATTTAAAACATATTAGGTGCATACTACATCTTAAAATCGTTTGATTATATGATTTTTTTTCCGTAAAACCCCTAATTTTTATTTGATACATACAAAAATAAGCCAAAGAAACGTCGAGTAAAAAAATGAAATAAATTGTTTTTATTTAATTCAATTATCAGACAATTGACCAAATTAGCCCAAGGAAATACCTTACAACAATTATAAACAAAATAAAATTGGTCACAAAAAACAACAAAAATCTAAAAATATTCTAAATTAAAGTATTGATGAGTCAAAATCAATCGAATTTTGCGAAAATTTCTTAGGTTCTTATTCTAGGAGTCAGTTTTTTTAATTTTTTGTGTCTCGAAAACACTCGAAAGATTTTCTTTTGTAATTGACAAACTTAATTTTATCACACTTTCCGTTTTACTTATGTGATGTACACATCACAACACAGGTGTTGTAATGTAACGGGTATTTAAATAATTACTTCATTATGTATGTCTCCGCAAGCGTATTTTTGTTCACTTAAATTTATCTAAAATTCTGATTATTCGAAACAGTTTTGATGCGTTTGTATTACAATTTGTATTCAGTTCATTGCATCTCTTGTAACGATCCAAAAATATATTTTAATAATCCTTATTACTTTATTATTATATAGGCAAAAAAAATCAATTATTTTTTATACAAAATAACAGACGAATTTTACAACAGTTTTTTTAACATCATAAGGGTACTTTAAAAATTTATCTATTTTTCACGACACGTTCTTCTTTAGGTAATCAAAATAACCACTTCACCTTTGAAGACCCACTGTTATAAGCATGCACAATTTCAGATTCATTTAGTAAACTTTAATTAACCATTTTTTCTGAAACATCCCAATACATTAAGCAATCAGTCATATTTTGTTTTACTTATAAACGCAACATTATTTTTGTTATTTTTACAAAGAATATAGATATTTATATTGTTTGCACTTTCCCTGGTTAATGCAAACACCGAGATGGAGGGTATCTAAAAATTCGGTACAGCCGAATTTAATCTTTTTTATACCAAATTCGGCACATCGGACTTTAATGCTTCCACTTGTTTTTTTTTTTTTTGTTTTAATAAAAACAATATCAAGTCATAGCTTAGTATTAAATTTATATCACAATACGTTCATTAAAAATATTTTAGTGCAAAATAAATGTTTAACATGTTCACAATAATTGAAAAAAATGTTGGCGAATATCCGACACTTTTATCCGATTGGGTTGAAACTTGGCACATAATATTAAGATCTGATTCCACGAAGATGTATTAAGTTTGAAGAAAACCCGGTTAAAATATAGACATAGTTTACTACAATTTCATATCAACGGAAATTTCATATGCATTCAAAAAATGTCAGTAAAAAATTTTAGTGAGACAGCAAATTTTTAAATTTTATTAATGTCTAGAAAATAATATTGCTAAAAGTCTACGATCGATAATTCTTCCTATTTTCGGGACCACCTGAAGCTAAAATATATTTTCTCTTCTCCTCGTACAGCTATAGTCCTCTATTAATTTATGCCTCTTTCGGCTGCGTCGCTGACAACATGTAATTTAGGCAATATTTCGAGCGCTCTTCCAATGTTTCTGGATCGGTAACAGTGAAATCTGACGTAACCTTTCTTCGTGAGTTCTTTATTCACGTGTTTCGACGCATGGTAATTAATTTTACACCTACGAAGCCAAGAACATGTACTAGACGAGTACGATCTAGTTTTAATTTATTATAGGAAGCCCTGGAGCAGTTATTTTAAATGCGTATAGCAAAGATGTCATATATCATATACGTTTCTCTATCGTGAAATGCGTAACTAAACATGCTTTAGACTATTTTTTTAGTCATAAGCTAAAATTTGCA